>VMDO01030355.1:0-21408 GCA_007922755.1 Pedetes capensis | reverse complement strand
TATTGTCAGTGCTTCTCTGCTGTTCATAGGGTTTTCAATGGCAGATTGATTTTTGGGAGGGGGTTGCCAGGTCCTTCTCCCAAGCCTACAGCTTCTGGTGTTCCCAGGCGGTCTCCCATCCAGGTACTAACCAGGCCCGACCCTGCTTAGCTTCCGAGATCTGAAGGGATCGGATGCCACAGGGCTACAGCTGCAGGCATATCCAACATAGCAAAGTTTTAATATTTATTTATGGTATGTTCCAAATCCTCTCTAGCAGCTATAGTTCTTATTTTTACCTATATTCATCTTCCTGTACCATATAACAACAGAAGTGATTCATCTTCTCTAACTATAATAGTATATCTGTTAGCCAACCTCTTCCCATCTCCTACCCACTATTTTCCTCATCCTCAGGTAACCACCATTCAATTTCTGTGAACTTAACTTTTTTTGGATTTAACTTATGAGTGGGATCACGCAGAGTTTACCTTTCTACACCTGGTTTATTTCATTTTACATAATGTCCTCCATGTTCACTCATATTGTCCTAAATGTGAAAATTTCTTCACTTTTCTGTATATTATTCTACATTTTCTTCACCCATTCATCCACTGGTGGGGATTTAGGTTCATTGTTTGTTTCGGCTATTGGGAATAGTGCTACAATAAATATGGAAGTGCAAAAAGCAAGAATTACATGGTTTCTTCTTCCAAATGCTTTTATACACATGCACACATATACATACACATACATGCATACACACAGATCCAATATAGACATGTATTTGTACTGTACATGTTTCTTTCTGCTTTTTCTATGTACAATAGAATGAAAGAGCCACTGTATCTGACAGTTTCTCTGATATCCAGAGGGTTTTCAAAGGCTTATTGTTTTTGGAGTGGGATGCCACATCCTTCTCCCATTTTTGTGGTGCTGGAGAACTTACTGAGCAAGCATTCTACCAAGGGAACTAAATCTGAACCCCAACGTACATACATGCTGTTGTTGTTGTTGTTAGGTGCCGTCAAGTCGGTATCCGACTCATAGCGACCCTCATAGGGTTTTCAATGGCAGACTGTTTCGGGATTGCCTTGGGAGGGATTGCCAGGTCCTTCTCCCATTTTTGTGGTGCTGGGAATCGAACTTGGGACCTCAGAGACTGCAGCGCAGCGCTCTACCAACTGAGCTAAATCCCAGCCCCACATACATACATACCTACCTACCTACATACATACATACATATATATATATACACACACATATATACATATGTATATATATGTATGCATGTGTGTATGTGTGTCTATGTGTATATATATCTATACACACACACATATATATACATATATATATCATATATATACACACACAGGCTGGATTTGGCAGTGATACTTTGAGTAAGGTGCCTGGTATTAGCAGTATTGAGCAAGGCATGACTGGACTGAAAATTGGTGGTGACCTGGCAGCTGCAGTGACAAAAACTGTAGGTACAGCCTTGATACATATGTATATCATATATATACACACACACACACACACATGCTCTGGGGCTAAGGTTTAGGTCAATTATAGAACTGGTCTACATTCTCTGAGGACCCAGGGGTTCGGTCACCAGCACCCCAAAAATAGGAGAATGTGGCAATCCACTCCCAAAGCAATTCCAAAACAAGCAGCCATTGAAAACTCTATGAGGGTCGCTATGAGTCAGACAACAACAAAAAACAACATATATTCTCCATGTGTCTGTCATGTTGCTGTGCTCTGGGGACTTGCATGTTATAATGATGCTGAAAGCTATGCTGCTGGTATTTTAAAACCAGCAGGGCCACCCAGGGTGGACCAAATTCATGTAAGATTCCAGACTAAGGCAGACTAGCTAGAAGGACCCAGAAGTCCACTCTCACAATGATTAGCCATCAAAAACCTTATCAATAGCAGAGAAGCACTGTCAAACATAGTGCCAAAGAAAGAGCTCTCCAGGACGGAAGGTATTCAAGGAACAAATGGGGAAGAGTTGCCTCCACAAAGAAGAATGGACTTTAATGACTGGCATGGCATAACGGCCCTGGGACATCCTTTTGTTGATGTGGTCCAACTCAAAATGAGAAGAAAATAGTGCTTTAACAATGGGTTCAAACATAAAACCGTCAATTGTGTGCATGGCAAAGTTTTGGGTAGCATTTCATCTTGCTTTATTTATGGTCACTATGAGTTAGATCTGACTGGATAGAACCTAACAATATACATGCTGCCATCTATATTAAGTGAATACTTCACCCTTGGCAGAATATACTTTCATTTATTAGGCAAAGATATAAATGTAGTATGAACTTGAAAGGTCTTTCTATTTCCCATAATACTTGTTGATGTTGTTATTGTTGTTAGGTCCAGTCCAGTTGGTGACCGACTAATAGCAACTCTGTGTACAACAGAAGAAACACTATTGTTAGTGACTCTCTGCTTCTCATAGGATTTTCAATGACAGTTTTTGGTAGTTGGTCACTGGGTTCTTCTCCCAAGCCTACAGCACCTGGTGTTCCCAGGCGGTCATTCATCCAAGTACTAACCAGGCTCGACCCTACTTAGCTTCCAAGATCTGAAGGGATCAGAAGCCACAGGTGTATGGCTGTAGGCTCCCATAGTACTTGCCACTAGCTAATACTTCTACTTAGAAGACATATAGGTATGATACTAATTTTGGTGATATTCTGTTATTAGGTACCATCAAGTGGTCTCCCACTCATAGCAACCTTCAGAGAGTTTTCAATGGCTGATTGCTTTGTGCCTGCTTCAGGAGTAGATTGCCACATCCTTCTCCTGTATTTGTGGTGCTTGGAATTGAATCTGGATCCTCAGAGAGTGCAGAGTGGCACTCTACCAACTAAGCTAAGCCTTAGCTCCCCCATGACATATAGCTATAAATCTTGGACAGAATACTATAAGCAACTACTTTAAAACCAAATATAGTATGAGGCAGATATAGGAAGATGGCCAGATTTCAAAATTTCATTACATAAGCTATGTTTTTCCTTTTGTCTCTCCAGTATCTTCCTATTTAAACTAAATGTAACCTGAACAACAAAGGTAAGCACAAAGATACTGATAACAAGAGCCTCCATAGAAGCTGGAGTCGCTGTAAAATACCCATTAGTAATCACCAGAAACTGTGAATGTTATCTTACTTTGCAAAAGGGAATTTACAGATATGGTGCAACTAAAGATCATGAGAAATGGAGAAGGTCCTGAATTATCTGAGTGGGACCGGAATGTAATCACAAGTGTCCTTATTAAAGGAGTGTAGAGAGAGGTTTCACTATATAAGAAAACAAAGTAATGTGATTCTAGAAACAGAGTTTGGATTGATGAGGGAATAAATGAAAACAAATACCAGAAAAAGCATAAACTAAAAGAAATAATAAGTGGATTTTTCTTTGGGCCTTCCAGAAGGAAGCAACATAGCCAAACTTTAATATTAGCACATGAACTTGTTCTTATACTTTGCCCTCTAGAATACAGAAACATAAATTTCTGTTGTTTCAAACCACTAAGTTTAGGTAATTTTTTATAGCACCAGGAAACTAATACAAAAGTCCTTTAGGTCCAGCTCTATGGTTGAGAAGTAGAAATCTTGACAGCCGGGCACTGTGGCACTGACCTATAATCCCAGCAGCTTGGGAGACGGAGGCAGGAGAATTGCAAGTTTGAGACCAGAGTCAGTCTGAGTAACTTAGTGAGACCCTGTCTCAAAAAGTAAAAACATGGGCTGAGGGTACAGCTCAGTGGTTCAGCACTTGAAGAGCATGTAAATGCGAGGCCCTGGGTTCAACCACCAGTACCACAAAAAAAAAAAAAAGAAGAAGAAGAAGAAGAAGTAGAAATCTTGATGTTTAAAAAGAATTGAGGACTCTCTGATTTTCTTTTGTTTTTGATTTTTTCCTTTTTTCTTTCATATACCATGACTACAGCCATGCTGTGACAATGAAAACAGGGAACCCAAAAAGAAACTCTCTAGAAGAGTAAGGCCTTTGGAAGGAAATGTTTTCTTCAAATGTGTGGAGGAGTCGTTAAAAGAGTATAGCGTGAACCTCTATGGTCATTCCTCTTTTTTGGTCCTCCTGCTGGTACTCCTGCTGCTTTGTCCCAGGTATGGATACAGTTGTTTCAAATAGAACAGAATAATATAAGTGAAGTCCAAGCTTCAGATAGAAGCAATGAAATGGAAGAAAGGACCTTTGGAGCATGTGAATGGTCTGAGAGACTGTTGAAAAGGAGGAGCTTAAGGACTCAACACGTAAACTTCTTTATAATTTCCTACACTCCCTCTGTTATGCCTACTTGTGGATATGGTCTTAAAGGGCCCATATCTTGTTGTTGTTGTTGTTATTAGGTGCTATGGAGTTGGTATCTGACTCATAGCAACCCTATGTAAAACAGGCGAATCACTATTGTCAGTGCTTCTGTGCCATTCATAGGGTTTTCAATGGAAGATTGATTTTTGGGAGTGGGTTACCGGGTCCTTCTCCCAAGCCTATAGTATCTGGTGTTCCCAGGCAGTCGCCCGTCCAAGTACTAACCAGGCCTGACCCTGCTTAGCTTCTGAGATCTGATGGGATTGGAGGCCACAGTTGCCACAGCTACAAGCAAAGGACCCATATAGACTCTGATAAATGACCTACCACACAGACAAATCAAGAACTGAATGACCACAAAATGACACACATGGATGAAAAATGTTCATGTCAGCACAGCTTGCAGCCTGAGCTTAATTGATAAGACCATTTACTTTAAAAAAAAAAAGAAAAGAAAACAGAAAATGCCACAGAAAATGTTTTCAAAAACAATTAGAAAAGCTACTATTTTTAGTATTATAGAAATTCAGAACACAATCCCAATTCACATGGCCTACAAACAAGAAATATACATTTCATGTGAGAGAAAAACATGAAATACCAACAGCAAGATGACAGAGATGTGAAATTATCTGATAAATATCTTATAGGAGATAAATATTTTAAAAGCTACAACAAGCAAGAGTAAGTGTTCTTGAAATTTTTGTTATTGTTAGGTGCCATCGAGTCGGTATCTGACTCATAGCGACCCTTATAGGGTTTTTAATGCCTGACTGTTTCGGGATTGCCTTGGGAGTGGATTGCCAGGCCCTTCTCCCATTTTTGCGGTGCTGGGAATTGAACTTGGGTCCTCAGAGACTGCAGTGCAGCAGTCTACCAACTGAGCTAAATCCCAGCCCCTGAAATTAATAAAATGATAAAAATTGACCATAGAAGAATTTAAATACCTACTAATTCCTTGGGTTGTATTTTGTTTAGTTGGTAGAGCGTTGCTCTGCAGTCCTGACTTTGATTCCCAGAACAACAAAAATGGGAGAAGGATGTGGCAATCTACTCCCAAGGCAATTCCAAAACAGTCAGCCACTGAAAACCCCACGAGGGTTGCTATGAGTCACACCCGACTCCACAACACCTAACAACAACTAATTTCTTAGATGGATTTCAGATTATAATAGGCTTACTCTTCTAATGAGACTGCAGACAGTTACAAAATTTGTACTCTTTTATTAATTATTAAAGTGGTTTATACTGTTTGTTGTTGTTGTTAGATTCTATCAAATAGGTGTCAGACTCATAGTGCCCCTACTTATAACAAGTGAAACAGTATTCTTAGTACTATGATATTCTTAGGGTTTTCAATGGCTGATTGTTTTTTGGGAGTGGGTTACCAGGCCCTTCTCCCAAGCTCCAGCACCTGGTGTTCCCAGGGGTCTCCCATCCAAGTACTAACCAGGCTCCACCCTGCTTAGCTTCCAAAATCTGACAGGATGCGACACCACAGTCGTACAGCTACAGACTTATACCGCTTTCCTTATTTAAACTACACAATAATGGTGGAAGTTCTTAATAACTCAATTTTGCACACACAAAAATTAAAAATTGAGTAGACCAATAATTTAATCCTGTCCCTGATGTCAGAAAGCTTATAGGAAAAACATATAGGACAGAAATTAGGTATTTTTCATTATACTAAGAAATATTACTTGAATTCCAATTGTACCTAAGTTGGTGAAATATGTTCTAAAGAAAACTAAGAACCATGGACCCTCCAGGTAAAAGTATAAAATTGCCTTATCCATATGACTGAGAAACAAGTGTTTCTTACCTAGAATCTTGGTGTGGCAGAGAGCTAGGTACCCCAATCCTTGTTTTTCCTCACATAGTGTTTGAGATATATTTTTCTTTGTACCTGATCACACTACCAGGAACAATATTTCTTGGCTTAATTTTGAGTTTTTTATATACATGAGATTTCAGACTTCCCTGTGGAATATGAGAAATATAGAACCTAGATTCAAATATTTCAGATAGGCCAGTACTCTGAAGTATGGTACAGAAAATTTGTTGTTGAATGATATGGTAAGGGACAGTGAGTCTCAGTATATTCCTACCTGGACTTTAGTCTCTAACTAGAGTTACATGAAAAGGAAGGGGAGAGAATAAGAGAAATGAAAAAGAAAGCAGTTCTTTAATTTAAGCAACTCTATTTTTCTCTTTCTCTAACTTAAAATTTGTGTTTAAAGAGATATTAAAACATCTTTTCACAAGATGTGACAAAATAAATGTAATAAAGTATAATAAGGGAAAGAGTTATATCTTCTATATTCTTTGTTTTTTAAGGTACTATAATTGAATTGTTTATAACAATTTTCCAATAAAATGATGTGTTTCATTGCAGGAAAAACTCACATATTTATATTTATATATTGGTGATATATATCTTCATAATAATATTTCAGCAATTAATAGGGCTATACAACTTTATGTGACCATTATTATCTGACAGTAGTCCCTAACATATTTAACACATAGAGATTACTATCATTCATTTAATTTCAATTAAAATTGTATTTAGTAAACTATAAGGCTAGATAAATAACTTGGATCATAGGCCATTGAATGAAGAAAGATTCAATGGAAATACCACAGACAAATCTTTAGTTTCAAGAAGAGAGAAAAAAAGAAAAAATGGAATAAAATATTAAAAGCAAATTAAAAATCCTTACTTTTAGTAATAAAACTTTATTCCTTGGATCATATACCTAAATAAATTATATGAATAAGGAAATAAATATTCTAGGTCTACAGTGTAAAGGAGAGGTGAAGAGCTGGTAGGAAAATTGGAATATATTTTATTGCAGTACATTTAAATTTCATAATCAATTGAGTTATGCTATGCAATTATGTTCTCAAATCATTTATCTAAGATTTAAAATGCACATCCTTTCTACAAACATATTCCTTTTTCAGAGGTTGATTATGTCTTCTGGTAGATTTTATTGAATTAAACCTGACTGATTACCCTTGGCTTTACTGTACCTGGATATCTGTATCCTTCTCTATGATATCTGCTACTATTTATTTAAGCAAGCTTCTTCCATCTTCAACATACCCAAGACTCTTTTGAATAGTGAAACTCAGATATTTGCTTCCATAGGCTTTCTTCATTCCTTATCATTCTCCTCTCTTCATTCTCTTCTCTTTAACTTTTTTGTTTGTTTGTTTGTTTGGCCACAACTATATATTTTCAGACTACCTGCCTTTGACCTCAGTATTTTTTCTTCTTCTATTTTGATATGTACTGATTTTGATATTTCCCATCACACTTTTAATTTCATTTTTGTATTTTTCAGTCCATTGATTTATGTTTGTTTTTGTTCCATCTCTTTGTTAAATTTCTCTGTTCAAGTATTAAATCATGTTGTTGTATTCTTTAGTTTCTTAATGTTTTATGTTTTCCATTTGAGAGCTTTCCTACACTTGTTACCATGTGGTTGGGTTCTAATGCTTTGTTTTGACTGATAGCAGGGGTCAAGTTTTCTTGAGAGCTCTTTTTTGTAGCTCTTTTCTTTTCTTTTCTTTTCTTTCTTTTCCTTTCCTTTTCTTTCTTTTCCATTTTTTCTTTTCTTTTTTTTTTTGTTGTTAGTTTGCAATACTTGGTGGTTAAATCCAGGGCCTCAGAATTATAGACAAACATGCCATCACTGAGCTGCACACCATCCTTTTTATGATTATTTTAATTTTTGAGGCATGATGTTCCTAAGTTTTGCAGGTTAAACTCTATCCTCAAATCCATAATCTTTCTTCCTCAGCCTCCTGAGTAGCTAGGAATTATGGGTGTGCACCACAGTTCCTGGCTCCTGAAACCTCTTGATGCTTGATTGTTTCTGTTGTTGCAGTCCATCAACTCAGATCTGACTCATAGTAACTCTATGTCTTATTCACAATGAAATAGGACGGTACCTATAAGTCATAGTGCATCTTCCTAACTCTGCTCCTGGTGCTAAAGTAGGCTCAGTTTTCTCATCCTTAGCCACCAACCTGTGGTTGAGCATTGTCAAATTCTTTCGGGCTCTGAGTAGAGTCTCTATCTTAGGACTAATTCCAGGCTGCTAGTCCATTCTTGTGGTCACAAATATCCCAAAGTTGCATCACAACCCGAATTATGAAGCCACTAAGCATAGCATAGCATTGAGATAGGTCCAAAGCTCACACTATAACTTCTTACTACTGACATTGACTTCTTACTACTGACATTGACTTATGGTCCAAAGATGTTGCAGCCTGCTACAAGTGATAATGGCTGGAATAGAAGTCCAATCAAATGAGAATTCCTATCTCCACCCTACACAAGGTCATTCTCATTCCTCATATTGCGTCTATGGTCACAAGTTTGAGGATTGGAATCATTAGGATCTTCCCAATGTTAGTTTTAATTGAGCACTGAGTTCTAAGGCAAAGTTCTGTGCTAACTGATGTATCCTACCTTAGAGAATGGAGTATTGCTCCACACTGTGTTGCCAGAAGTTGCAGTAGTGCTTCCAAAGGCAGCCCTTTAGCCAACAAGCTTAACTACTACATTGGGATACCTCCAATCCCACAGCCACAAGAAACTGCAAATTCTCAGGAGTGTAACTTGGCTTATGCCACAAGAAAAGTCCATCTCATTGGGGTACAAGGTTCTGCCTGATACTAGGGCAAGTCTAGAGACACCATCTGCAAAACTGGTACAGCTTTGATCACCAAGATAGGACGCTAGGTTGTAGAGATAGTATTTTTTCTACCTAGGCTGCCAATAGCCTGATATACACCTGAGACACAGCCATAGGGATCTATGTAGTCTGGGGGTGGTTAAGTGGCACCCCAGGCCCACTCTAAATCTGGGAATGATGCAGGGTGACACTTACATCCCACTGGTGTTCAGGTCTCTGTCTATTGCTAAAACATAGCTATAAGCTTCATGTGAGTGCTCTGACTAAATATTTTGGGCTTTCATTTCTCCTTTTTTGGTCCACAAAGGTATGTCTAGCACTGAGCTCTAAAAGAAAATCTAGTACTGGGTTTATAATCTGCTTCCCGGTGGGTTGGAGTTTTGCTTTCCTATTTGGTGTCCAAGGAAGGGGCTACTGGAGTGGGAATTTAGGCAGTCAGCCACCTATGTAATGCATTTCCAGAAGCTCAGTTCAAAGATATTGACCCAGAAGTCAGGGTTGTGAAGCTGATGTTCTCCCAAATAGCCATATTTATATTAGAGATCCTGCAGACACTTTAATCTTGGCTGAAATAAAATAACATATATGTGGAGAGATGGAATAGTTGCAAGTCACAAGCTAATATTATCTTTGGCTATCTTAGAACCTTTAGGAAAATGGGCATTTATTTTTAACTCCTAAATATGAGCTAACATTCTCATGACTATTAGGTAAACCTCCAAGAACATATTGTTAAGCTTAACAGATTTCTACTATCTAGTAATCCTAAAGCTAAGAGTGCTGTAGGATAACACATCAAAACTATATAGAAGATCCCACCTTGAAACAGCATGTCTACCTAATGTCCCCTCTAACATACGTGTTATATGTACTGGTGTCTATAGCTTCTCTTTTTTGTTTATTTGCTTGTTTGTTGTTTTTCTGTGGCAGTAAAAGTCAGTGAAAACTATTCCAAAGCAGAATTTATTGTTCAGGGTAACTTGAATCTATCTTTGTGGGCCTTGGTCACTCATATTTGACTCAGAAGAGACTTGCTCATATTTTCTTAAAAGCAAGATCTGTGTTTGGCATCATCCAGCATGTGGAACTGTGATTGGCACTGTGTTTCACAGTGGTAGACCTGGTCCTGAGTTTCAAGTCTAAGGTCTGGTCTTAGTTCCTTCTCCCACCCCTAAATTAGAAGTAACTCTCTGCAAGCTATTTGGAGTTGGTAGAGTTTTGATTTTAATAATTCTTTCCTGTTTTATGAATGTTTCTTTTCTTTGTACTTTAGTTCCTCACCCTGGACTTCTTTAATTTTTTTTGAAGGTAGCTTAGTACATGAATAGCTATTCAAATTGGTGCATTTGTGCAGAGAGAATTGCTGGAGTTTCTTAGCCACCATCTTGCTCAGCATTCATACTCTGTAATTTTAGATCCTTCATGATGCCTCATTTTCTGAGAATTAGCATATAACAATCTGTCTCTCTTTCATAAGCATCAAAGTTATCCACAGTGATTAGAATAGGCTCATGCCTCTTTACCTCATCAAGTTGTCAATGCTAAAATTCAGCCCTAAAACTATGATGTCATTATAAACTGTGCCCCCCTAGAAATTGATGCACTGCTAAAATAAAATGTAAAATACCTAAATAATCCCAAATACTTCACAAATGCTAATTTGCTAAATTCCATACACTTACACTGGTCCCTAACAGAAATATGCTTCCTCCACGGTCATCTATAATTTGACTCGCTGTTTTTAATTTCTTTCCTCTTTTGGCCCACATTGTCCTTTATTTTCCTTAGTTGACTTTTAAATTCTAGGGGAATTACTATTAAATGAAAGCAATTTCACCAATATACATTCATTATCAAGTTAACCTACATTTTAAGTTGCTAGTCTATACTAACAGGGGATGGTAAAAAAGAACAAAGGTAATAAAAGGGCCTCTGTAGCCATCTGCTTTCTCAGTACTGTTTGAGACATATAAATAGCAATACTCCAGGTTCCTCCAATACAAAAGGCATGGTCAGTAATCAGTAATACCCTTGACATATGAAGTCAGCATGTGACTCCCATGTCCAGACCAAGGGAAGGTTCCTCCTGGGAGGCAAGATCTCCCCTCCCACATCAAAAAGGAAGCCTTGCATTACAAACTAAAAATGGCCAACCTTGACAAAAGAAGAGGCAGAGTTCAGACATTTAATGGAAAAATCTCCCCATATGCTTTTGAGAGCTGCCTTTCTACTGGTAGTTTAAAGATAAACTAACATTCTGAGTAATGATAAAGGTCTACAGACTACTTGCCACGGTAACCTGTAGTTGACTCAAAGCTAAAAGGTAAGTTGATATTAAATATTATTAGTATTTCCTCCTTACCAAAACCTAAAAGGTAAACTGACAATAAACAAGTTGTTATTTCTTCCTGTTTCAGGTACGATTGTGTCTAATGCCACACAGGGCAACTCTTGGTCCAGTACAAAGAAAATAAAAAACAATAATAATAAGGATAATTATTTCCTGCTTTGCTGGCACAAGAAAGGCTGTTCTTGAGTTTCATGCCCAGGATTCGAATCATGCTGGATGGACAACTGCTGTATACTCATTTCCATAAATCTAGGGAGAAAAAAAAGATCCCAGTCTTTCAGGGTGTCCAGCTTGTCTCCATGTAATGTACATCTCTTATTTTTCCTTTATTAAAAAGTTCCTTTACTCTTTATCTGATCTCTGTCTTTTCTGTGCCTGGAGGAGTATCTTAACCATATTTCACTCTGCCCAATCTAGCTTTCTCTAGTGTCTTCTTTCCAACAGAGGAAGCATCGTGTTTTCTCTGCCCCTTCCATCTGTCTCCCCCAGTACCTTACCCTGACGTGCAGGGCACTCTGCCCACTCTAACACAGTAAATTATCCTTGAGTTTCCTTCTGTGTCTCTTTGTAAATTCTTTTACCAACAAGACAGTCCTGAAGAGGGACACAGGAAAGGAAAGGAACTCTTCTCTCCAAGCTCTGGTATGAATTTCTTACTGGCTGATAATCAAGGATTTCCACACAACTCACAGAAACTGCTGTGAAGACTTCTTGAAAAAAGACAGTGTATTGTTTTCTGAGAGATAATCGTTTTTGGTCTATTTTAAGTGTTTTTGGTTTTATTTGTTGTTGTTTCATTTTGGGGTTTTATGGGTCAATTCTGGGACTCAAATCCAGGGCCTTACCTATGTTAGACCGGTGCTCTAACACTTAGCCACATCTGTAGCCCCTTTTATTCTTTTGTAATTTTTAAAATTTATTTGGAGACAGTATCTTGCTCAGTTTTGTGGGCCTCCTCTGTGCTCAAACTTGCAATCCTTCTGCCTTAGGCACTTGAACTACTGATATTAAAAGCATGTACCATGGTATCTAGTCAAGTGTTGTTGATGTTGTTAGGTGCCCTCTAGTTGAGTCCCACTCATAGCGACCCTATATACAGCAGAATGAAATACTTCCCAATTCTTAGCCAGTCACACAATCTTATTTATGTTTAAACCCATTTTTGCAGACATTGTATCAATCCATCTGGTGGAGGGTTTTCTCTTTTGTTGTTGTTGTTGTTGTTGTTGTTGTTGACCTGCCACTCTCCCAAACATGTCTTTCTCCAGGGATTGGTCCTTCCTGACTACATGTCCAATATATGTAAGATAAAGTCTAGCCATCCTTGCTTCCAAGGAGCACTCTATAGTTGTAGTTCTTCTAGGACAGAGCTATTGGTTCTTTTGGCAGTCCATACTATATTCAATAATCAACTCCAGCACCATAATTCAAAAGCATCAATTCTTCTCCTGTCTCCCTTGTTCAATGTCCAGCTTTCATAACCATATGATGCTACTGAAAACACCATAGCATGAGTCAGGCACAACTTTGTCTTCAATGGGACCTCTTTACTTATCACTACTCTAAAGAGATTTTTTGCTACAGCTTTTCACAGAGCAACGAATCTTTTGATTTCTTGACTGCAGCTTCCACTGGTGTTGATTGTAGAACAAGTAAAGCAAAATCATGTACAAACTCAATTTTTCTCCATTTATTGTGAAGTTGCAAACTGACCCAATCATAAGGATTTTTGTTTTTTGATGTTGAGTCGCAATCTACTTTGAAGGCTATGTTCTTTGATCAGTAAATGTTTCAAATCTTTTTCACTTTCAGCAAGCAGAGTTGTGTCATCTGCATAATGTAGGTTGTTAATGAATGGGTCTTCCTCCAATCCTGATGCTGTGTTCCTCTTCCTGAAGTCCAGCTTCTTGGATTATTTGCTCAGCATAGAAGTTGAAGAGACATAGTGAAAGGATACAACGCTGAAGTACACCTTTCTTGACTTTATACCAAGTGTTTTCTTGTTCTGTTCAAATGACTGCTCCTGGTCCAAGTACAGATTCCTTATGAATGCAATTAAGTGCTCTTGTATTCCCATTCTTTGCAATGTTATCCATAATTTGTTATGATCCACACAGTCAAATGCCTTTCCCTAATCAATAAAATGTAGATAGACATCTTTCTGATATTCTCTGCTTTTGGCTAATATCTACCTGACATCAACAGTGATGTTCCTGGTTCCTTGCCCTCTTCTGAATCTGGCTTGATTTTCCAGCAATTCCCTGTCTTTACACTGCTGCAGTTACTTTTGAATGATCTTTAGCAAAATTTTGCTTGTGTGTGATATGAATTATATTGTTCAATAGTTTCCACATTCGGTTGGATCCTCTTATTAGGAATAGGCACAAATATGGATCTTTGCCAGTCAGTTGGTAAGGTAGCTATTTTCCAAATCTGTTGGCATAAACCTGTTAGCACCTCCAGTGCTGCATCTATTTGTTGATATGTTTCTATTGGTATTCCATCAATTCCTAGAGCCTTGTATTTCACCAATTCCTTTAAGTCAGCTTTCACTTCACCCTTCAATATCACAGAGAGATATCTTAAACAAGAAGATTCAAGTATTCAGTGAAGTGCGTTTAAGGCCAAAATTATGTAGTATGTCTCAGACTCTTGTGATGTTTGATTTTAATCTTATCATCACTTTTCTCTCATCCATAAACCTGAACAATGTACCTCATAGCCTATAACCCACCTTATAATTCATTTACAAAAAGAAATTAAAGTAAATATTTTTAATTAAATTTTTAAAGTTTACTCAATTTTTAAAATTTGTTTAATACTTTAATCTGGTTTGGAATTATATTCTTCAAACAATTTAACTTCAGAGCTACAAAATCACCCCTAAAGCTGTTGTTAATACACTTAAATCACAATCAGATATAGTGGCACACCTCTGTAATCCTACTGACTGGGGAGGTTGAGTTTGGAGGATAGTTAGTTCGAGGCCAGAGTCATCCTATGCAACTTGGTGAGACCCTCTCTCAAAATAAAAAAAAAAAAGATACTTAGGCAAAACTCCCTTTTGAAAAGTCCATATGATAAACATCTTTTCTTAATTCACCCCAATTTTTCCCCATACTGACTCATCCTGAAATCCTTTTCTGAATGTAAGTCAAGATCCTAGCCACGCCAGAGTACATATCTCTAATGCGACCACTTCAGGCTGCACAGCCTACAGTATCCCAGTGTTCAGATAGCAAATGTTTCCAATTTCATCAACTACTATTATAAAGATATGTGCATCCAACTGGGCACAGTGGCACATGCCTTTAATCCCAGTGACTCTGGATGGTAGAGGCAGGAGGATCCCAATTTCCAGACCAGAGGCAATCTGTGTAATTTAGAGAGACCCTGTCTCAAAATGTAAGAAAACGTAATGGGAGGTGCAGCTCAGTGGTACAGCACTTGCAAAGCATGCAAGCTGAAGGCCCAGGGTTCAACCTCCAGTACTGGAAAAAAAGAAAAAAAAAGGATATTTGCATCCTCATTCCTTCATCAGTCAGGGTTGAATCAAGAATCTGCAAACTCTTTGAGGTCTTTCCAACTGGAAGAAATGATATATAGGGAATTATGTACTGCCAAAACTATAGAAATTAGTTGAGTAAGAGATAGAGAAAAATGTCACTGGATTATAGAAAATGATGCCACAACTAGTAGTCATAGCCACTAATGGGACCAACTCAGATTATTTTCAAAAGAATTCCCAGAATTAGAACCAAATTTCATGTTTACTTTCTTTTCATGGGATTCTTATCCTTCTGGAAGGTAATTATAGCTTTCAATTTCTATATATTATGTAACTGTCATTAGATAATGGAATGGTGGTTAGAATTCTGAGAAAAATTACTCTCAGTTTTCCAAGCCAGATGAGATTAGCGGTGTGAAAATTTGATATTGCTGAAACTTAATTGACAAGTAAAAATCTGGCTCACATTCCTTTATTTTTGCCAAACACTGCAGTGGAAAAGATATCTTTCTCAGGGCTAGAAATAAGTCTCCATATGTTCACTGAATTCCATTAATTTCTGTATACTTTAATAACTCCTTTTTGATCAATTTTTCTTTCTATTATCTATGTATTCAAAATACTCTTTTCTTCTGGATACCATCACACTTTAAGCAAATTAACTTCTCCCACTTCAGAAAGAAAGCATATATAAATAAAATATTACAGATCTCATGTGCTTATTCTAATTAACATTAGTTTTCTATAAAAGTCAAACAAGTAAATTAATACTTATTATCTTCTAATAAATTTTCTAAAACTAATGCCTACACTTTATGTTTATATGTTTTTTTACCATTTCAACCTCCTGAACATTTTGATATTTTTTGCAGAATAGGTTGTACACTTTAAGTGTATATACCACCTAGTAATTAACTAATTACTGTGCTGTTGTAAGATGACATTGAGTCATGTCCACTCATAGTGACCCTCATAGGGTTTTCAATGGCTGATTCTTTCAGGATTGCTAGGGAGTGGATTGCCACATCCTTCTCCCATTTTTGTGGTGCTGGGGATTGAACTCAGGTCCTCCAAAAGTACAGAGCAGCCATCAAGATAGATGTTATACAATGTAGATGTTATAAAATCAGTTAATTTTCATTTTGTTTTATTATCTGTCATCTGTTCCTGGGAAAAATAAATAGATAAAAGTAACTATGAGCAGTAATGAAGATAACGCAATAAAATAATGCAGTTAATTCATGAAATAAAATGGTAAGATTGGCAAAAGTTGTTGTTGTAGGTTGTTGTTGGTGCCCTTGAGTTGCATCTGACACATAGTGACCCTCATAGGGTTTTCAATGGCTGATTGATTTTTGGGATTGCTTTTGGAATGGATTTCCATGTCCTTCTCCCTTTTTTTGAGGTGCTGGGGATTGAACCCAGTGGCTCAGAGGGTGCAGAGCAGCACTCTGCCAATTGAGATAGACCCCAACCCTAAATAATTGTAAAATCATAATTTCAAATAATGACCCTTGAAGTTTTTTTTTTTTTTTTTTTTTTTTTTTCCTGTGCTGGGGGTTGAACCCAGGGCCTCGCTCTTGCATGCTCTGCAAGTACTGGACCACTGAGCTGCAACCCCAGCCCATTTTTTAACTTTTTGAGACAGGGTCTCACTAAGTTACTCAGACTGCCTCTTGTTTCGAACTTACAATCCTCCTGCCTCCACACCCCAAACTGATTGGATTACAGGTGTGCACCACTGTGCCTGGCGAAGATGTTACTTTTTGACATTCCTTCAACAATTAAAACAAGGCTGCCATGATAATCAAGAAAACTTTATATATCCAATAGAGTATTTGAGATATTTTCTCAGTTAAACTGAAAAACAGAAATTCCTCATTTTGCTATGGGAATATATTTTAACTGTTATCTTCTAAATTCAAACAGTAAAAGATAATTCTGAGGAAGCAAGCCATTTCAGATACTCTAGAAGTACACAGATCTTTCCTAATTCCGAAATCACAGCCACACTACAAATTCTGGTTACATTTAAGAGCCCCTCCCACTTTCATTTTCTTTGAAGTACTGGGGTTGAATCCAGGACCTCACACAAGATAAGCAAGCAGAGCCCCATCACTGAGCCACAGCCATAGCCTCTTTTTACTCTTTACTTTTTGGTTTACAGATAGGGTCTTGCTAGGTAGTACAGGCTGCCTCTTTCCTCAAACTCATGATTTTACTGCCTCAGGCTCCCAAATCACTGGAATTACAGGCTTGTGCCACAGTACCTGGCTCACTTTTATTTATTCAATGTATCTCTTCAGTGTCAACATTTTTCAGTGAACAACTTTATATGTAACAGTACATGTTCCACATTTACGAATAAGATAAATTTCTACCCATTTTGCTAAGACTGTTCAGATCAGGGTGTTCAATATTTTTGGCTGTGGAGTAAAGCATAATTTTCTTGGCTCATATATAACTTATAATTAGTGTATAAATATAATAAGGGGGTTTACAAAGAAAATAAACACACACAAAAACCCACAAGATGCCAAAAAATTTGGTGGGGCCACATTATTAGCTGTCTTGAATTGTATGTGGCCCCTAGACCACAGGTTGAACATGTATTTTACAGTAAGAATTGAATTCAAGTACAACTCCAAAACTTTTGAAAATGCAATAAGAATTCGTTTCTAAGATGCTGTTAAGAACCATGTTGGCTGACCCTTACACCAACTGCAAAGTTTAGTCTATACTCTCTAAAATCTTAAAAATATTAAATACAATGAAATTTTATATGCATGAAATAATTTTGGAATTTAATTTTTAGTTAAATACTGATAAGGTAAATGGTTAATGTCAATATCTTATTTAATAGGAAAAAGGGAATACAAAAGTACAGCAGAATAAAAAAGATGGATATTGTTAATAAGAAGCTACAAAGAAATGAGTTTCATCAATAGAAAGGTTTTACTCTGAGAATTTCTCATTGATCAATTGCTCATTTAGAGGCAACAGATGTGATTGTTAATGTTAGGTGCCATCAAGTCAATCCAACTCATAGTGACCCTATGGATAACAGAATGAAACACTCCCAGACACTTCCGCCATGCCCAGCAGTATGTCAGCCCTTCTCTGCTATTCATAGGGTTTTCAATGGCTGATTTGTGTAAGGAGTGGGATGCTGGATTCTTCCCATTTTTGTGGTGCTATGTGTTGAACTCAGGGCGTCTGAGAGCTCAGAGCAGCACTCTATCAACTGAACTAAACCCAAGCCCAGGAAATGGTTGAGATTTTGGAAAATAACACATTATTACATTATTACAATGTAGTACTCATGCTTTGTAAGAATTATATTTATAGAATATTGTTCAAAGTTCATAAACTGAAGCAATGACCAATGAAATACGAATGTATGAAATATATATGTGTGTGTGTGTGTGTATGTGTATGTTTGTTGTTGTTAGGTGCTCTTGAGTCATATCCAACTCATAGTGACCCTCATAGGGTTTCCAATAGCTGATTGGTTCTGGATTGCCTCGGGAGTGGATTGCCATGTCCTTCTTCCATTTCTGTGGTGCTGGGAATCGAACCTGGGACCTCAGAGACTGCAGAGCAGCACTCTACCTACTGAGCTAAGTCCAAGCCACTATATATATATAGTGGCTGCTGTGTGTGTGTGTGTGTGTGTGTGTGTGTGTGTAGGGCTGGGATTGAGCTCAGTTGGTAGAGCACTGCACTGCAGTCTCAGAGGCCCCGAGTTCAATTCCCAGCACCATAAAAATGGGAGAAGGGCCTGGCAATCCACTGCCAAGGCAATCTCGAAACAATCAGTCATAGAAAACCCTATGAGGGTCGCTATGAGTCCGATACCGACTAGATGGCACCTAACAACAACAACAATGTGTATGTATGTGTATGTATATATGTATATATATATATGTATGTGTGTGTATATATATATATGTGTGTGTGTATATATATATATATATATATATATATGTATATATATACATAGTTATTAGGTGTCCTCAAGTCTTGTCCGACTCATAGCAACCCTCATAAGGTTTTCAATGGCAGATTGTTTCAGGATTGCCTTGGGAGTGGATTGCCATGACGTTCTCATATATATATATATATATATATATATATATATATATATATACACACACACACACATATATATGTATACATATATACATATATATACATATACATATGTGTGTGTGTGTGTGTGTGTGTGTGTGTTGGTTGTTGTTGTTAGGTGCCGTCAAGTCAGTATCCAACTCATAGCAACCCTCATAGGGTTTTCAATGGTTGTCTGTTTCGGGATTGCCTTGGGAGTGGATTGCCATGTCCTTCTCATATATTGCTATTGTTGTTAGGTGCCGTCGAGTCGGTATCCAACTCATAGCCACCCTCTATACAACAAGGGAAACACTATTGTCAGTGCTTCTCTGCTGTTCATAGGGTTTTCAATGGCAGATTGATTTTTGGGAGGGGGTTGCCAGGTCCTTCTCTTGTTTTTTGCAGTGCTGGGAATGTAACTCGGGACCTCAGAGACTGCAGCGCAGTGCTCTACCAACTGAACTAAATCCCAGCCCAAGTATATACATGGCTGGGATTTAGCCCAGTAGATAGAGCACTATGAGTTGGACATGACTTGATGGCACCTAACAACAACAACAATACACACACACACACACACACACACACACACACACATCTAATGTATATTTCTTATTTGATGTCATAGTTGATTTAGATAGGAGTAATAACTAATCATCAC
Organism: Pedetes capensis; assembly: GCA_007922755.1. Lineage (NCBI taxonomy): Eukaryota > Metazoa > Chordata > Mammalia > Rodentia > Pedetidae > Pedetes > Pedetes capensis. The sequence continues at coordinate 1,733 of VMDO01030355.1, read as the reverse complement.
TTTTGAATTAACCTTTCTTAACATTTTAGCTACACATATATCTGTCAGCTTGTCATGCTGTGGGGGCTTGAGTGTTGCTGTGATACTGAAGGCTATGTCGTCAGTATTTCAGACACCAGTAGGGATATCCATGATGAACAGATTTCAGTTGAGCTTCCAGACTAATACAGACTAGGGAGAAAGACTCAGAAAATCACTCCCAAAGCAATTTGCTATTAAAAATCTTATCAATAGCAGTGAAGCACTAACAAGTATAGTGCCAGAAAATAAGATCCACAAACTGGAAGGTATTGAAGAAATAACTGGGGAGGAGTTACCTTCTCAGAGTAGAGTCAACCTTTGTGACAAGAATGGAGTGAAGCCCCTGAGATCTCCTTTTGCTGATGTGGCACAACTCAAAATGAGAAGCAACAGTGTCTGCAAAAATGGGCTGGCACAGTTTTGAGTAGATGTAACCGAAGGCATGGTTGGATGGCTGGAGAGAATCTAAAGAAATGTGGCCCGGGTAGGCTCTAGCTGCTTGCTGGGGAAGGCTGCAGGTCTTGGAAGCTCTCCAAGCCTAAAAGCCTCCTTCTGCTGATCCCGTGGCTGTAGGACAGTGACACAGGTAGTGTTTTGTTCTGTTGTACATAGGGTTGCTATGAGTGAGATCCAACTCAACAGTGCCTAACCACAACAAACATATTAACAGGTCCTGAATTTATTACTTAAAGTGATACATGCTTAATGAAAGGACCAATTATCTAGTCTTTGGTCATCAAAGGCTTGTAAGTATATTACCCAGAAATTACAGCTTTTGAGCTTAAGTATTTTAGAAAATATGTAAAGAAATGCCATATATTTTAGTGACACTCCTCTTCACTAAAAAAAGATAGTATCTGAGAATTTGTTTGGTGGTGGTGGTGTTTTTAGGTGCTGTAGCATGAGTATCCAACTCAAAGGGACCCTACATACAACAGGCGAAACACTATTGTCAGTGGTTCTCTGTTATTCATTGGGTTTTCAATGGCAGATTGATTTTGGGGAGTGGATGGCTGGGTCCTTCTCCCAAGCCTACAGTACCTCGTATTCCCAGGTGGTCTCCCATCCAAGTACTAATCAGGCCAGACCCTGTTTAGCTTCCGAGATCTAACAGAATCAGATGGCACAGTGCTATGGCTGCATGTGAGAATTTGTTTAATATTTAATAAATATTCAGGGTACATAAGTCTTGTGCCCCAATAACTTGGAAACTTGGATTAAAAATGGAAGGGAGATACTGCATGGGCTTTGAAATCAAATAATCTAGAACATATATACTTAGAAGCTTTATCACTTACCAATGAAATTATTTTAATTTACATCTTTCCTTTGCTTAGACTGATACACATCTAATATAGTGTCTAATGTAAGAGTTCCTAATTTCACATAAACTTCCTCTTTTCTCCAACTTATACTTCTTATTCAATGTTTATGTTATCCCTGCTAAGAAAGGACAAATTGATAGAGTGATGAGAGGGACAGGGAAAGGGGGAAGGAGAGGGAGAGGGAGAGAGAGAGGGAGAGAGAGAAAAAAATTACTAATAATATCTCTGAGGAAAAACTAAATGCCTGAGTATAATTAATACTTCTGTTTTTGTTAGGAATAGGTAAAAAATGGTTACTATTCATTAGTAGATTCAGAAATATATTCTTATATTAAACCATGTCATTTAATAATTAAAATCATGATTATTTATTTTAAAATCCGTCAC
>VMDO01030354.1:0-21409 GCA_007922755.1 Pedetes capensis | reverse complement strand
GTGGGATGACTTAGTATCCCCTCTGGTGTGTCTGGGGTCCAGGCATATGTGTGCCTGTATGTCTGTGGAGATTGCATCTGCATGACTGTCCCGCCACAACAGGAGAGAGGGAGCTGCGTTTCAGCTCTGGATGTGTACTGCTGGCACTGGTTTCCCACCGCCACAACAGGAGGGAGGGTGCGATTCTGTGCTGACTCACCAGAAAACTTGCAGTTTGTGTCCTGCAGGCGGGGTGACAGTGTGATGTCAAGGTTGCATGCTGTGTTGGGTCCGGCTCCCCTGGGTGTGTGGGCAAAGTCCCCTCCGAGTCTCCAGGATTCTATCCTGCCATCTTGTCCTGTGCTGTAGTCCCGCTCGGAACTTCACGGCTGGCGGTGAACTGCGCCACCAGTTTCTGCCGAAAAGGAGCTCCACGGCCACGCGTGACTTAGCCGCCTCCACAAGCCCCCGACCTCTCCGCAGCACAGTGGGGTGATTTGGGCTCACCTCTGATGTGTCTGGGATCCAGGCATATGTGTGCCCAATTTTCTGTGGAGTTCGAGACCGTAGGCCTGACCCGCCGCAACAGAAGGGAGGGGAGCTGCGTCTTAGCTCTAGACGCGGATCGCTGGCACCAGCTTCCCTGTTAGCTCAGCGGCCGCTATGGAGGGCGTTTGTGGGCCCCCTCAGGGTGACTCACCTAGGATCTGCAGTCTGTGTCCCGCAGGCGTGGTGAGAGTGTGCTGCCAAGGTTGCACTCCGTGTTGGGTCCGGGCCGTGGGTGCGTGTGCGCGAAATCCCCTCCGAGTCTCTGGGATTCTATCCTCTGCCTGTGTGATGGCGAAATGGCGGAGTCCTGCTGCTGGCCACTGTGTAGATCCTCTGAAGCCTAATCCTTGATTTCAGTGCACACCTAGTTTCATTCCCTATCTCTCAAACTAAATTATCTCTGTTTCTATTTATTCAATTGGCTTTTTTAGACCCCTAATCGAGGCTTCTTATTGCTCCAGAACAGAAGGTGTGTGTTATCTGTCCGCCATCTTGACTCCCCCCCCCCCCCGTGAGACACTTAGTCACACTTAAAAAAATAATTAATGTATTATTTTATCCTTTTAAGCCTGGGCTTTATAACAATTGCTCAATTAGGAGACTTCCAAAGAAAATAGGGGTAATTTGATTGCAGCCACTGTTGAATTTGTCCACCTAAATATTCTTGAAGCTTCTTTTGACACCACATAACTTCCAACTGTGGTGAAATGAGGAGAGACTTGCTAGATAAAGAAGGTTATACTCCAACCTGTAAGATTTCCCCCCAACCTTATGGGCTTCATTTTATTTTCCATAACCATGGATGTGAAATTCTCATCATTCTCTTTACCAGGGCATTTTGAGGTTCAACAGCAATTTGGTTTGGATGTATTTTCCTGAGCACCTGCCTGAATTGTCCTGCCTTGAATATTTTTGAATCTCCCTTCTTTTAGTCATCCTTACACCCTCAGTGCTTTGCAGAATGCTGGAGCAGTCTTTAGAAATCATCTCATCCAATCCCTTCATTTTACTCTCTCCATCCAAATTCCTCTCTTTTCCAGCTTCTCCTTAGAAATGGAAACAAAAATAAGCGAATTTGGGCTCCCTGCCTGAGCCTCCAAGGAACACACTGGGCTCTGCTGAATGATTTGCTTGCCAGTGAGTCTCTCTGTGGGATCACTAAGCTGCCTCCACGTCTTCATGACACTACCTGCTTGTTCCTTAAAATAGCTCTCAGCTGGAAACCCTATCGTCAAACTTGGAACCCTGGCATTCTGTTTGTTTTTAGCTTAGTCTCTTTTGAAGAAAGAGCTCTATCATATGTGCTGACTGTGAGCCTGCTCAGCCTGTTTTGGAAGCTGTCACTTTCATTGGGAAAGGGAAAATCCGTAGGAAAAAAACCCAAGGCAATAGTAATATAAATACCTGACATTTAATGAGCACATAATATGTGCCAGGCACTGTGCCAAGGGCTTACACATGTTGACTTCTTTTAATCCTCCCCACAGCCTGTGAGTTAGTTATTACCATCCCAACTTCACATTTAGGAGGAATGAGCATGGGTCACAAAGCTTTTAAGTGGCAGAGCCAGGATTTAAAGATTTAAATCTAGGCAGTTTAGCTCCAGAATGTACACTCGTAATCATTATGCTCTTCTATCTCTAAATATTTAAGGCATAAATAAAAATCTTTTTTTTTTTTTTTTTTTTTTTTTTTTTTTTTTTTTTTTTTTTTTTGGTGATGGAGTTTGAAATGAGGGCCTCTCATATGCTTGGAAAATACTCTATCAGTTCCATCACCTAAAGTCTTTTATTTTGCTAACTCCTGGGGAAGAAAGGACCTGATCTTTTTAATATTCCAATGAAATAATTCTGAGATGTCATCTTATCACTTCCTACCATGCTAGCTTCTAGGCTCCCACTTATCCTTCCCTGTCTAGGGAGTCAGTCTCTATTGCTGTGGTCCTAAAGAGAGAACACTTTTCATCCTGCTAAAGACTCTTACCATTCTTTTGGCTTCTGTGCTATGTGGTGTGAAACACTAGCAGCCTTGTCACATAAGCCCACCTCCCAGCCTGGCAATCCCGGATCTTAGAATGACCCTTGCCCACTGAAGAAGTGCCCTGGTGACATCAGGCCCCTGTTCTTGCCCCTAGGGCATCTGCGCATGCTATAGGTATAGCAGAGAGTGTGTTTCTTCTGATCTCCTCACACTCAGCTCTCCTCCTTTTATCCCCATAAACCCAGGTTCTCAGTCATTTTAGATGCTTGGTTCCTTAGCCTATTTTGCACACACACACACATACACACACACACACACACACACACACACACCACAGCACTTTCTGCAACACATGTCTGCAAGGGCCTAGAGGCTACAACCAGCTTCCCTCCTAGCTCTGCAAATGAACCCTGATACCCCATCCTCAAAGCTATCCTATGTCCCATGTCAGGGCAAAAGACATTTCCTCCAGTAAAATCCCCTCACACCCACTCCAATTAGTCATTATTCAAGGTAGAACTTGGTCAAGTACCACGGTGCATAGTAGAAAATGGACTGTGTCTTCATGGCTCCTGGTTTTCATGGAAGGAATTTTCCCCCGAATACTTCTTGCCCCACCTTTTTCTCCTCCCTATAGAAATAGAGACACTTGATGGGTGAGGCTTAGAGGAATGCTGGAATGCTCAGCTTCTCACTCCAGTTTGTTTCAGTAACCAACTTCCCTTACGGAACAGGCATTGTGGCTCACAGTTATTAGAGCACTTGACTTTTGTGAGCAGCAGCAATAAGCTTCCTATTAACAGATCCTAGACTGAGACACTGGCCTGCAGCTGAACCACTGTGTGTCCAATCCCATCAGATCTTGGAAGGTAGTACTGGATGAGAGACCACCTGGGAACACCAGGTGCTGCAGGCTTGGGAGACGGACCTGGCAACTCACTCCCAAAAAACAATCAGCCTTTGAAAACCCTATGAATAGCAGAGAAGCACTAACAATACTGCTTCACCTGTTGTACTTAGGGTCACTATGAGTCGGACACTGACTAGACAGCCCCTAAAAACAACAACAGATTGTGACTAATCCACAAGAAGTGCTGGAAAGCCTTAGGCCTTCCCCCATGGGGACTTTCTCTATAACAAAAATGAAGGAAAAGAAGTGAGGCAAGAAAAGCAAAGCAAATTCAAGGTGTTGCTTTACCAAGCTGGTCATAGCTTCTCCCGAAAACACAGCTACCTCATTGGTCACCTGGGATGTCTCTAGAGTCAGGACCTCCACACAGAACTATAATGTCAGAACAACCCATTGTGTGGAGGGAATGCAGGAAGTTTACCTGCTGACAGTATCCTATTTTATTTTTATCAATACCTGTGCTGAGTGGCATTAATTTTCCTGCAGTTCCAATTTGTGTCACCTCTCTCTTCCTGACTACTATTTTGGGAAGATGGAGACTCCATGGGTGCTGGAGCCATTGTGATTTCTGCCACAGAGAATTCTATGCAGGAAGAGACCACAGGAGGAGCAACCGAAACATTGTGTTGCTGGGTTTCTCAGGCCAGGAGGTAGGGCAAGTGGCTGAGAGGGTAAGAGGGACTGAGCAGATTTGCAGCAGCACAAAAGAGAAGCCTGGTACAGGTGATAAGTGCTAGGGCAAACCCAGCACAGAGTTTCACTCCCTATAGCCTAATGTTTTGGCCATTTATGCCATACTTCATGCCAAAGAATGACCAACCCTACCCAAGAAAAGGCAATTCAGCCCTTTGTTGGGTCCTGTGAAGAGTACTAAGAGGGGATTGTTATCTGTCAGAGTTCAGCAGAGAAACACAATCAATACCAATTGTCTATCTGTCTATCTATCTGTCTGTCTGCATACGGACCTTCCTGCCTGTGTGAGACAGATAGGTGATAAATAGCTAAGTACATATATATACACACATATATAGAAAGGTTTATATACACATTTGGGAGAAGGACCTGGCAGCCCACTCCCAAAAAAACATTCAGCCAGTGAAAACCCTATGAATAGCAGAGAAGAAATGACATAGTGCTGGGCATGATAGTATTGGGAAGTATTTCATCTGTTGTACATAGGGTCACTATGAGTCAGACTCGACTCAATGGCACCTAACAACAACAAAATACACACACACACAAATCCCATGTATACATACGTTGTTGCTGTTGTTTTTAAGTACCATCAAGTTGGATCCTACTCATGGCAACCCTATGTACAACAGAACATAACACTACTCAAAACAGCCATGCACATAATCTTTTTATGTTTGAGCAAGCCCATTGTTGCAGTCATTGTGTTTCTTCTCATTTTGAGTTGTGTCACATTAGTAACTGGAGGTCCCAGGCGATTTACTCCATTCCCATCATTAGGTTGACTCTATTTGGGAAGGCAACTCTTCCCCAGACATGTTTGAATGACTTCCAGCCTGGGGGGTTTATTTTTCTGGCACTGTATTTGACAGTGCTCCTCTGTTGTTCATAGGGTTTCCAATGGCAAATTGTTTTTGGAGTGGGCTGCCAGGTCCTATTCCCTAATCTGTCTTAGTCTGGAAGTTCAGTTGAAATTTGTCCACCATAGGTAGCCCTGCTGGTATCTGAGATACTAGTGGCATAGTTTTCAGCATCACAGCAACACGCAAGCCCCCATAGCATGAGAAGCTGACAGACATGGGGGGAACATATACATACATATATACATATACATCTCATATGTGTATATATGAGAGAGATGTTTATTTTAAAGAATTGACTCTCACAAGTATGGGGCTGGCAGGCTAGAAATTCAGGTAAGAGTTGATGTTAGAGTCTTAAGTCTTAAAACTGCAAGACAGGCCAAGCAGGCTGAAAAAACATGCAGTATTTATATATTACAGTCTTGATGCTGAAGTGGATCTCTGAGAAACTTCAGTTTTTGTTTTTAGGATCTTTTACTGTTTTGCTATATATCTCTGAGCTTGTTGTGTGGCGGGGGGCTTGTGTGTTGCTGCAATGTTGAAAGCTATGCCACCAGTATTTTAGATACCAGCAGGGCCACCCATGACGGACAAGTTTCAGCTGAGCTTCCAAACTAAGACAGACTAGAGAGAAGGGCCCGGCAGCCCACTCCTGAAACAATTGGCTGTTGAAAACCCTGTGACTAGCAGAGAAGCACTGTCAAATATAGTGCCAGAGAATGAGGCCCCAAAGTTGGAAGACCTTCAAAAGACGACTGGAAAAGAATTTCCTCATAAAAGTAGAGACAACCTTAGTGACAGGAATGGAGTGAAACCCTTGGGACTTCCTTTTGCTGATGTGGCACTACTCAAAATGAGAAGAAACACGGTGACTGCAACAATGGGCTCAAACATATAAAGATCATGTGCATGGTACAGTGTTGGATAGTGCTTCTTTCTGCTGTACTTAGGGTCACAATGAGTGGGATCCAAGTCAACAGCACCTATGAACAACAAACAACTGATTAGATGAGGACCCCTTTCATTATGCAGGGAGATCTGCTTTATTCAGAGTGATTACTTAATCACACATAAAAATGGTGCTTGGCAACATCAGAACTGGTGTTTGACCAAACAACTGGGTATCAAAGCCCAGCCAAGTTAACACAGGATCCAGACTTCTTCTGGGGATTACTCTTTACGCGTTCTAAGAGATGGTGGAAGTTAGCCAACTTGAGATGGCTGAGATGTCCAAGCAGAAACTAGAGCAAACTACTTTTCTCTTCATAAAACTTTCTTCTATTCTTTGTGACTAATCTGTATTGAAATTGGTAAGGACATTTCTGGGCTGTCCAGTAGTGATGTTTGCTCAGTATTTTGGTTAGGAACAGCTACCCAGCTGTATCCATTGTGTGCTATCCCCATGATAGAAGGCTCCAAGGAAACACCATTTTAATCTGTCACTTAGGGGGTAAGAGAAGGAATGGTTCAAAGGCACATGGTCCCCCTTGTCACTGGAGTCAGTAGAACAGGGTCCTTCAAACTAGTGACACAGTAAAGAATGGTTTCTGGGAAATTTGCTCAACTTCTTAGACAGCTTTGAAATGTCACAGAGCTGTGATTTTCTTAGTTCCAACAATGGTCACACCATATTAGGTGCTTAACATTGATCATTTGAAATATACCACCAGGTATACATCTAGCAGATGAGAAAAGTGAGATAGCGGGAGCTTCAGCAGCGCCCCTGAAATCCCCTGAGATGAAGAGGCTCACCCAGAGATCATTTAGACTGTAACCTGAAGCCCTGCTGACTAGCTGTAGCAGTTTTGTACTACTAGGGTCAGAGTGAAATTATGCCTAGACTGACATCTTGCTCAGAGCAGATGGATGAGTGAGCAAATCTTTAGTCAAGATGCTTATGTGTGGTAAGTAGCCTTGGTGTTTTGTTGTTGTTATTGTCGTTTTGGCAGCATAACACTGTCCAAATGAAATCTTACTTAAAAACTCAACGTGTTAACAAACAAAAGCAGACCTGCTGCAGTTGACATGAAGATGGAGGAGCCAGAGTGGCAGCTGAGGCTTCCCTTTTGTCTCCACCTACAGACCCCAAAGCATAAAATTATAACACTTGGCCCCAGTAAAGTTTGAAAACTACCAAAGGAATCCAACCCTGTACTCAACATGCTAAATAGTTTATAACCTTTAAAAGTTTTCCCTTGGGTAATAGAGGGTTAAACAGAACTCCTCTTATTTCATTCTCTGTTGACAATAGATGCCACACTGTAGCACGAACTATGAGATAGCCCACTATGGCTGAGAAATCGTTACAAGACTTGTATGCAACGAACTAAGTGTGAGGTACAAGTTGTTGGAGGTTGGAAAGGAATAGAGGGAGGCTGGAGGGTCCCTTCACAACACCTCAATGCAAGAAAAGGGGCTCCAGTGGGTTCACTTGGAGAAATGGACACTTGCTTCCTCTGGTTGGCAAGCACAGTGGACTGAGGGAGGGTGAGGAAAGTTGGTGAGCTACTTTGCAATGAAGTGCAGAAAAGAGGCTGCTTCATTGCAAAGGACTGCACTTGCAGATTGTGTATGTATGTATAAAAATGAGTCAGCATGGAGGTTTTTTTTAGGTCTTGTCCAGTAGGGAAACCCAAGGGACACTAAAGCCTCAACAAAGAGAAATTTGCAGGAAGATTCATAGAGACAGTGGAGAAAGGAGCATCTGTCATACTAAATTGTGTTCACTAGGTTATTGGAACTGCAGACATGAGGCATCAGGTATAGAGAAAGAACCCTGAGGAGATCACCAAAGAGTCAGCTCAAACACCTGCCCGACCCAGAGAGACTGAAACCATTGGAACCAAGCTGCCTCTGTGGCCTTCCCAGCTCTCCTCACATCTCTCCTTCCTTCTCTTGATTATACCAGAAATGGTCAAAAATCACAGTACACAAGCTGCGTAGGTAGAGACAAGAGGCAGAAAAATGTAGAAATGTCATGCCCCTATAGCATCATTGTCGTTTTAAATTACTGGTTTGAGGCTGTGGGTTGTTTTTTGGTTTGTTTGCTTCTTTATTGTTAAACCATAAGTGTCTATAAAACTTTTCTTTATGTAAAAAGGAACAGAAAATTCATGGACCTGCCCTAGTTTTCAACTGGGGAAGAGAAAGAACATTTTCAATGAGCAGGGGTAAAAATATGTTGTTGCTGGATGCCATTGAGTCAGGTCTGACTCGCAGCAACCCTATGTACACAGAACGAAATACTACTGGACACTGTACCATGTGCAGGATCTTTCTGTTTGAGCCCATTGTTGAAGTCACTGTGTTTCTTCCCATTTTTGAGTCCACATCAGCAAATGCAGGTCTCAGGGGCTTTACTCCATTCCCATCAGTAAAGTCTACTCTACTTTGAGGAGGCAAGTCTTCCCTAGTTGTCTTTTGAATGCCTTCCAATCTTGGAGCTTCATTCTCTGGCACTGTATTTGACAGTGCTTCTCTACTGTTCACAAGGTTTTCAGGAGTGGGATACAGGGTCCTTCTCCATAGCCTGTCATAGTCTGGAAGCTCAGCTGAAACCTGTCCACCATGGATGGCCGTGCTGGTGTCTGAAAGACTGGTGACATATCTTTCAGTGTCACAGCAACATGCAAGTCACCACATCACTGACAAGCTGACACATGGTAGTTAAATAGACGGCAGGAGTCAAAAGTCAACTTTTGTTTTTATTTATACTCCCATGTTTTCCTTCTCCAACATATTAGTTTTACTTATCTTTAGATGAAATATGTACTTTGAACTTCTTCCTGTAGAATCTAGTCCAGCTTTAGGAGCTCAGAGACTAAGACTTTCTGCATGAGAGAAAGCATTGGAAACACCTGAGGGACACTCCGCTCCTCCCCACTACACTACTATTCTCTGCACTCATTCCTCTGGGCTCCCTCCTCTGGAACTGTTATTGTCTTGCCTCTCTTCCATCTGAAGCCCATGCCTGGGTCCAGCGCTCCATATGTGGAGGTATTTTCCTCTCTGGAGATTGTGAGAATGCTTTATTGCCCTTCACTGGAAAATTGTTGTTGTTGTTAGGTGCTGTTGAGTTGGTATCCGACTCATAGTGACCCTCATAGGGTTTTCAATGGCTGACTATTTCGGGATTGCCTTGGGAGTGGATTGCCAGGCCCTTCTCCCATTTTTGCGGTGCTGGGAATCGAAATCAGGACCTCAGAGACTGCAGCGCAGCGCTCTACCAACTGAGCTAAATCCGAGCCCTCACTGGAAAATTACCCTACATAAAATGACCAAACTCCAAATAAGTGAGCTCTTCCTCTTTCTTCCACCGTCAAGCTCAGATTTGGGGGACCCCTGTCCTTAGTAGATGAAAACATCTGTTAAGATCTGGCTTCCGGTGACTGTGCCTGCTGTGCTTAGACCCATTATCAGACTGTTGCCCCAATCTCCCACTCAAAGTACTCTGTGGATATTGCCTGCTTTTAACCATCTTTCAAACCTTTCTTTCTTCCCTCAAAGAAGATTTTACTTATTTTGCATTGACTTTGGCATATATCAGCACTAACCACTCCTGACATCTTGGCCTGTTCTCTAGAAAATCCTCCTACAACATTTCAACAGGAACTACCCCCCAGAAATGGTATCAGTTAGCATCTGCCATTGTAGACAGCCCCATTGCTATTTTCCAAGGTATCTTTATGGGAAACAGCTGGCTCCTGTCTGCAACATCTGACAGATAAATGGCATTATCAAAATATAAGCAGGCTGCTTTTTTCTTGGGATAAGGAAAACAACACACCAGTAAGTAAACAGAAAATTATTATCTTTTCTTTCCCTTTGTTTTCTTGTATCTAATCAAATCATTTTCTAAAGAGCAAGTTCGCCATCAAAGTTTGGATGCAAGTTACTAGATCAGTCAAGCAAAACATTAATTTAGAAAGAGATCATCATAAATATAACACAAGCCTTAAAATTAAGAGGAACTAGCAGCCTGTTGTATGGATTTTACTACAGGTGGCACGTGCGGCTGGTGTGTAAAATGTAATCTACAGATGTGGTGTCAAAAGGCAAGTCTTCAGCATAACGGCTATCATGTTCCAGTAACTGAAACAAGAAAACTCAAGAAATAAAAACATACATGTTATTTTCTACTTATATTGAAGTCATATCTAACAGCCCTTCACTGAAGCTAAAACCTCATCATAGTAATATCAAATGTTGGTGATGACACAAGAATGATAATGAAAAATATATTAACTGACTTGATTTCAAATGCATTCTGTCAATCAAGAAGAAGGCACTCTCTTGAACACTGGTGATATTTATCATTGTCTTTTCTCTCACCAGGCTATAACCATGCTGAGGTCAAAGACCAGGTCAGCTTTGTTCTCTTCTTAGGACCATGTGGTCCCTAATTAGCACTAATAATTGATTGAATATGAATATTGGCTATTTAATCAACTGCTGATGATATTTACACTTCATTCTTCACTCATTAGCAAATAGGTTCTCCGCTGAGCCTCTGACAAACTAAAAATAAATCAGACATGGCCCCTTCCTTAAATTGTTCATAGCCCAAAGAGGAAGACAGTCCTCGAAATAAGTGATGGTGACACAAATCTTTAGTGCTCCTGAGGTGTTTGAGCTACACATGAGAGAATGACTAACTCTGCCCTGGAGAATCAGAAAGTCTTTTCAGAGAAGGATTCTGTTTAGCTGAGTCTTAGAGAAGAGGCCAAAGAAATGATGGAAAATAGAAAGAGTCTTTAATAAATAAGTCTGAAGGAAAAAAATCTTTTTTTTTTCTTTAGAACTTAAAGATCAAAGCTATTTAAATTCACTTTTGGGGGAATTTTCATTTTTGCTGTTCAGAATATACAGATTATCTCCATTGATCAAAATTATTTTTCTCCTTGTGTTTTTGGCTATGAAGACAAAGCCACAGACAGATCGTTCCACTTAGCCACATTTTCGCGTGATGATTACTTTCTCTCAAGTCTGGAAATTGTGATTTGAAGTGATAGTCAAGCTTGACATTTGTTTCTCCCTGCTTATTTTGTTTTCACAACATTGTTTTCCACATTATGAAATGTAAATGCTATTTCTCAACCAGATAGCATTTATTTTGTCCTAAGTAAATAACTACTCTAAGTAATAAGGTCAAGATTCTTTAAAACAAACCATCAAAACATCATTCATACTAGATCAAAGGGAAGAAAGAAATTTAAAGGTACACTTGGTAGAATCAATTGTATTAGACCATGGAAATGTTGATCTTGTCCATTTATATCTGTGTACTCAAAAACTAGAAGTTTCTCTTAGAGATAAACAAAACAGTACAATGTTTAAAATGTCTTAATGAATAACATAATCCTCTTTGGGTAAAAGAGCCACCAAATCTTGTGCTAATAATAGTTCTATTATGTTAGTTGAGGTATTAGCATGTTTACTTAATATTTTGTTCAAAGGAGTTTTTAAAAAAGAACTGATTTTGATGGTGTTTACATGACTATCCATTTGTTAAAAGTCATAAAACTGTACATTTGCAAGGTTGATTTTATTGTATGTCCACTTAAAAAATTTTTAACAATTTTTTTAAAAAGAAAGAAAAGAAAAGGTAGGGGGGAAGAAAATAGACTTTCAGTTTTATCATTTGGAAATAAAATAAACTGTAGGCCCTTCCCTTGACACTGCTCTGGACTCCTTCCCAAAAAGGCAAACACTTGGTACATTTTAAGCCAAAAAACTAAAGTCGATCACCCACACAGCCAGGCCCAGAAAGAAGAGCACAAAACTTGGGATTTGACAAGATGGAAAGAGATCCAAAACAGGAAATTGACTTGGTCAGACATGTGGAAAATCAAGGCAGCCCACAAGGCCATTTATAGAGGTCCCCATAAGACTGACTTGCCTCTGCACCCCACCCTCAGCCAGCTCTCTCCAGCTGGGAGGATTTATTTCAGAGGGGCCATGCCAGTGCCTTCCAAGGGAAACGCTGCCCAAGCACGTCTTACCCAGCGATGTGACAAAAGATGCATAGGTGGCATGCTGGAAGTTCTTCCTCAGGATGGAGAAAGGAAGCCAGGCACAGGCATGGCCCTTGATCTCAGTCTAAGGAAATTCAACCCCACGGAACATAAATCTCAGCTCCAAAGCCAAAAAAGAGAAACATAGTTAAGAGGGCTTTGTCCTTCAAAAACAGTAGGAGCTGTGTCTTTTCCCGTCTTCTATAACTGAAACATGCTGAAAAGCAAAGTTTATTAAGAAGATGGTCATTAAAAAGACAATGAGATTGAAAAGTGGTAAAAGGGTATAGATCAACATCATTGGACAGAAGCCAGTTTTAGATCAAACTGCACAAGGATTAGCCAAGGAGGATATAGACTGCCTGAGCCAGGCATGGCTGTTAGCTTAACAGTCTCTACAGGGCTAGAATTGATCTTTGCAGAAAGTTTTATACTTTTACATGGAAAGGAGGAAATATATATACATACATATATATACATACACACACACATACATACATACATATATAATCTCCAATCTTCTATGGAGACAACTTTTTAAAATGCTGCATATTTGAACCCTAATCCCACTACTTATGAGCTATGTGACATTGGTAGGTTAATTTATTTGTACCTCAATTTCTCTATCTGTAAAATGGGGAGAATGTATTCATATACTTGTTTCATATAGATGAGATTGGATTATTTCATATAGATGTTTTAATTAAGTTAGTTAAATATATTTAAGGCATTTGGAATAGTGAGTAACTAATGTAAGGGAAATGTAATTGTTAATATGTTGTGGTTGTTGCTAGGTGCCACCAACTAGGGTCCAACTCATAGACCCTCATAGGATTTTCAATGGATGATTGTTTCAGGATTGCCTTGTAAGTGGTTTGTCATGTCCTTCTCCCGTTTTTGTAGTGTTGGAGATGGAACACAAGTCCTCAGAGAGTGTGGAGCAGCACTCTACCAGCTGAACTAAGCCCCAATCCCTTATAGTTGTCACATAATAGCCATTCCAGACTGGAATTGGTTTTAGTAGCGAATCCCTAGTAGAATCTGAAAGAACTCTGAAAGTCAACCAAGGTCTGTGCACCATGCCAAGAGGCCTGGGTAGAAAATTACTCAAGTTATCTTTCTGAGCCATTTCCTAAGATTTCTATTGATTCTTTCTGGATTTCTCACCATGCTTCTCTAAACCTTATCCTACTGTATCTAGTTCCCCCACCTATAATTATAACAGTGAAATGGTATAAACTATGGGTTGGGAGTCAGTTGACATAGAATCTAGTTATTTCTCCATTGAGTAACCTGTCAAAGTCACTTCCCTTTTCCAGGCCTGCAATTTCTACCCTCATAGGAGGGGGTTAGACATGATATCTGTGTTTTCTTTGAGTTGGGACATTTGATCTTCTATTACATTTTAGGTGTCTTCTTTCATTTTTCATTTGCATATCCTTGATGCTGAGATAAAGTGCAAAAGAACTTTGTTTTTGATCTAAGATGCTTCTCTTAATGCTTTCTGGTCATCTCTGCCTCCATACACCCTTCTGGATCCTCCATTTCCATATGTGAAAGCAAATTATCACCTTTCCTGTCTTCCCATGAACCCCACATCCTTTCACTTCTGAGATTCCTGAGAAGGACCCCACTATTGTCCTGGTCCCTAGCTCAAAGCTTCAGGTGCCTTAGGTGCTCTTGGTGCATTTCCTGCCCCCAGGATTTTCCTCTGCTTCTTCCCAGCTATCTTTGAGCAGTCACCAGTGTTTGGGCTTTTCTCAGATTTCCTTTGATCAGTGCATCTTACATTTTAATTTTCGCTAGGATCACCTGGGGATCTTGGTCAATGCAGATGCAGATGTGTAGCTCTGAGACAGTTAGAGGTTCCATATTTCTTTCTTTTCTTTTCCTGCCTTCCTTCCTTCCTCCTTCCTTCCTTCCTCCCTCCCTCCCTTCCTTCCTTCCCTCTTTCCTTCCTTCCTTTCTTCCTTGCTTTCTTTCTCCTTTCTTCCTTTTCTTTCTCTTCCTCAGCACTGAGGATTTGAACCCAGGGTGTTGCACATGCTGGGCCAGTGGTCTATCACAGAGCTACAACCCCAACTCTTTTAAAAAACTTTTCCATTTTGAGACAAGTTCTTGCTAAGTTTCCCAGGCTGATCTTGAGCTCACTATATAGCAGTCTGGAACTGAACCTATGATTCTCCTACCCCAGCTTCTCAAGTAGCTAACATTACAAGTATGTGCTACTATACTCAGTCAAGGTTTCCTATTTCTAACAAGCTCCCGAGTGATGCCAAACTGTTCATACCCTACCACACTTTGAAGAGCAAGGCATAGTCTCATAAGGAGAGCCTCTGGATCCAGATACTTTCCATTTTAATCCAATTTCAGGCTAGTACTCCTAAGCTTTGCTCTTTATTCTCCCTGGTAAAATACCATGGCTTAAATAATAGTAAATAAAATGTCTTCAAAATGTAATCCCAACCTGTTTCTGCACTAATTCCCACAATCCCTAACCTACACCTAATCTAATTGTTGTTGTTGTTAGGTGCTGTTGAGTTAGTACCCAACTCAACCCTATGCACAACAGGCAAAACACTATTAGTTCTTCTCTGCTATTCACAGGGTTTTCAATGGCTGATTGTTTTTTGGGAGTCGGTTTCTTGGTCCTTCTCCCAAGCCTACAGTATCTGGTGTTCCCAAGTGGTCTCCCATCCAAGTACTAATCAGGCCTGACCCTGCATAGCTTCTGAGATCTGATGGGATCCGATGCCACAGAGCTATGGCTGCAGGCTAGACAGCTTTATGTAGCCATTACTGAGGCTAGCTAGGACTTTGGGGGTGCATAGCTCCCATTTGTTATTCATTTGTCCTATATCTACTGAGAGTTGCCTCTGTGTAAGATTCCATGCTGAGGGATGTGGAAGGACCCAAGGAATCAGGTTAGCATTCTCAAGGATCTCACCATTTGAGGGGAGGTGGTCAGGTGTGAGGGGATGCTGGGGGCTTCCACCACAAATGGCTCTGGCTCCTAGCTAAGGCAGAGTCCTGAAACCAAGGAGACCTGAATTTTGTCTGCTACATAATTATGTTGTGGGAGCTTATGGCTCTGAGAACAGGATATTTATTAAACAAACACCATGAAGATTTGTCTAGAAATATGCTTTCAATGTAATTCCCAGTCCCTGTATTTGATAGCCTTCCTTTCCAACATTTATAGCTACCACCTGTGCTTCATTATCCGCTGTAGTGTCTTGTCTGAGGCTGACACACTTCACTTTGTGGAGCCTCCAAGGAAAACAGGGACTTGGGCCCCCTACTCACTCATGAGTGACTCACTGTTAAAGCACTTGTCACTCATGTCAGGAAAATCCTTTGTAGGATCAGAAAGTGTTGTAATGGGGTCCTTAAAATTTGTTAATGACTGTGACTGTCACCTGCTTTAAGAGTGCATTGTTAAAAAGCTTGGATATAAGATTCCCAAGCATTCATTTTCATAATCTGAGAATTTTCGAGCTTGAAGGTAGTTTAGAGATTGCTAGATCCATTCCCTCATGTTTCCCTCAGTGAGGAAACTGAGACCCATGAGCACAGAATGTGAGGCCTTAAATTTAGTCTTCTGAGGCTAGAACTAGGGGGTAATTGGAGGAAGAAATTATATCTACACATCTGTATTTCTAACACACATTTCTATATTCATTTATCTGTGTTAATCTATTAATATCTCTGTGCTATATGTAGGACACTTTGGTGCTTTAAATGCACCAATTCCAAGAGGCAGTTATTATCTCAACTTCATAGATGAAAGATCTGAGATTCCCATTTTCTTGTTGATATTTTCAATATCGCTTTCTTTCTTCCATATCCTATCCCTGTACCTGTGTGAGATGCCCCTGTTTGAGATCCCATGCTGAGGGCTAAGGCAGGACCCAAAGAATAAGGCCAGCATCTGGAAGATCCTCGCCATCTGTTGGGGAGCTACTGAGGGGACACCTTCCAAAGACAACTCCAGTCCTACCCTTTCCATGACATCTTTCCTCATCTCATAATCCACCTGATAAAGAAACATTGAATGAGCACCAACTGCATGTTAGAGAACAAGACAGATACAATAGGTGCCTTCATGGAACTCAGTCTACTGGAGGCTATAAATAAGCTACTATGCACTTGTATTGACTACACTAAAAAAGCAAGAGGAACAAAATATACTTTTAAACCTACCACATTTTAAACATATCCTTCAGAAAGAGTTTAGTAACTACCAAGATGGATTCTTTTTTCTTCAAGTATGAGGGAAGGTCTGGTGGCAGAATCTGTTAGCACACATTTGTATCTGGGTCCTATGAGTAACACTGCCAGTACTCTGGGGTATTTGCTGACTGTGGCACCGTTGGTGTCAGATAATCGAGCAGTCAATCCCAGGTGGGAAAAGTTCTTGATGCAGTTCTGCACGATGTAAGCATAGCCTGCATCAAGAAGCTACTTCTTTGCAGGCGCTGGGTGGTACTGGCAGGAATTGTAATTCTTTAGAGCTAGAATGAAATACACATGGCACTTTTTTTAAAAATGTGAATTCAGCTAAAAGCTGGCTAGTGAACAAGTGACAGCCAAATAGCCTGTACTGCCATAATAGTGAATCTTCCCTTTGAAGATGGTGTCTGTAGGGTTCTTCCCTCCAATATCACCTGCTGTAAACTTAAAAAGTATGTCAGTGGTTTAGGGTATACAACAGAGTAGAAAAGGAAGCATTTTAGATCATGGTGTTTGTTTGTTTGCAGTGCTTGGAATTAAACCCAGAACCTCGCACATGCTATGCCAGCACTGTACCACTGAATTGCCCCAGCCCATCTTTTCTCAATGTCAGGTAATTTTGGTATTTGACTAAGCTTCTTATTAAGAGATAGAAAGATTTTTTATAGTATTTCTAAAATAAGCAGTGATAGATGTGTTACTCATGTACTGTACTATATGCCGGTCCCATATCCTAACACACACATTTGCACATCTTGCACACACACAGCCATCCACACTGCAGGCACAGTACTTGGAGGCAATCAAAGCCCACCAAGGTTCCTCCCTACATGTGGCTTATTTGCTGCTTTTAAGATCCATTAAGGACCATTTGAGAGTGCCTATTTCATAATGGCTCACACTTGGTAAAACCAGTTCAAGAGCAATTTATACACCCAAGGCTAACATGTTCAAATACAAAAAGCACAAAAAAAACTATGAGAAGCAAGCCAAAATTATTTTATAAAGAAGTTTCTGATGGGAGCAAAATTTAAACATTCTTTTTAAAGCATTAACTGTAAAAACTCATGAAATAATTTAATCCTAACATAATAAATTAAGAAAAACAGAAACACTAACATTTGGGGCTTTTTGAGTTAGATTTTTGTTTCTTTAATTTAACATCTAAGGAAGAATTATATTTTATACTTAGATATTCTCTTCTATTATATAAGTGCTAAAATTAGCATCCTAAAAATACCCAGATGCTCCAAGCAAACTGTACAAGAACATAATCATACAATTCCAGAAATCTCTTACTTTGCCTTTTGGACTTGATTTGACTAAAATTTAATCTTTGGGCTGGGTGTCATGGTACCTTCCTGTAATCCCAGCGACTTGGGAGGCTGATGCAAGAGTATCATGAGTTTGAGGCAGCCTGTGCAATTTAGTAAGACTCTGTCTCAAAATAAAAAATTAGAAAGGAACTGGGAGTATGGATAAGTAGTGGAGCACTTCCCTAGCATATGCAAAGGTCTGGGATCAACTCTCAGTACTGAAAAAATAAATTAATCTTTAAATGGGGTTTCTTTTGACCTCATCTTCAAAACACACATCTCATGTATAGATGGCAAAATTGTCTATCCATCAGTTTACACAGTGAGTTGAAATAAATACTATAGTTATTTAAATAACGTGGCACAAGTGATTTTTACTCACTCCTTTTTTCTCTCTTTTGTAGTCACCAAAAGCTAATTGAGGATGCACCAAAAGAAAAATAAAACAGAGGTATGGATTGCTTTAGGTATGGATTCTTCTCTGCTGACTTCACTTAAAGTTGGTAAGGTCATCTTTTTCCATCTCAGGAAAATAGGGCCCCCACCTACTAGGCCTGAAGTAGTCAGTTCTCAAGATAGACTTGAAGCTTGCAGCTCATCAGGGGCTTCCAGCCCAGCAATCCAACACAGGGATTCAGAATGAAGGAGGACTTTTGTCTGACCTACACAAACTTATGAAGCAGGATCTGCAGAGAAAAACCACCACCAGACTTACAAAGCACAAATTTAACTCCTCAGTTCTCAAGGCTACAATCATTTAGTTATACAACATTAAACTTACATTTTATTCAGATTTCAGCATTACTTGGACAGCAAGTAAAGATTGAGGGCCTGTAGAAATGCCATCCAATTCATTGGCTTCCCAAACCTGGCTTAATGCCAGAATTTAAAATAAAAAAAGAAAGTAATAGTGAGGAAGTCAGGCGAACTCAGAAATCTCAGTGAAATTCCTATTGGCTACTCAAAAGAAGTCTGTCATTAGTGACCAAGAATCCAAGCTATGTGAAAGAAATCTCATGTGGGATTTGGAGCAGACTTTGGAGGAGGAGAGAGGGTCACCCCCATCTTTCTCATTTCCTTTGGCCTGGGTCAGGGGTGATGGTGGGAGGAGGCTCCCACAACCATGATGCTCTTCACTAGCTTCTCTGAGAGGCCTAAATCAGCTACCCATGGGGATAGAAAGGAGAGTTTAAAGTCAATTTATCAGGGGTGTGGAAAGTCCTCAGGAGCTTATTACCACTAATGGCTACCAGACATTGAGTGTCTTTATGAACCAGGCCCCCAATAATGGGTATGAGTCACACTCTCCCCTGTCTTTTTCTCAGCCACACTATGAGGAGGGGGATAATGTCCATTTCCAGCTAAAAAAGCCTCTGAGCAGTAAATACCTTGCCTGCCATCAAACAGTAGCACGATGACTTTGAAATTGAAGCTCACCTGATCTGGGTCTAAAGCCCATGCTTTCAGTCACTATGCTCCATCACCACACCATCATTTCCCATTGCCAATGCTGGGGGGTCTTTCAGAACTCATCACAAGGACCTGCCATTCCATAGCACAACCCTAACTGCTAGCCAAAGTCTTCATTTTCTTTCTTCCTTTTCCTCTTTCATTTCCATTTGCTTCTGAAGACCTTATAAATACTTTAATTTCTTATAGGCAAAGAAACATAAAGAAAGAAAATTGGAGTAAAGAAGTGAGAAGATTCTGTTTCAGACAATCCTTCTTGGTATGGAGAGGAAAAAGAGAACACATCAGCTCATCCTGACAGCAAGGTTTTGGCTGGCATTCAGGAGCTCTGCAGAAAAGAGGTGGATTTTTTAAATCCCTTAATCATAACTCATATTGAGACATTATTCTTTCTTGTTTGGGCCAAATACATCTATGTTATTTGTTTTAATGTAACAGTCTGCTTCATGCTGTTTACTAGAGGACTGAAAAGTATTTTTATTTGTTTAATTACTGGCTTCTGATTTGCTGAGTTTCTTTTTCAGTAGATTTCTGAGTTACATTCAGAAGGCACCCCACCTCCTGTAACACTGCCCTCTGGGATCCCATTAAAGACTTCTTTATATGTCCTTAGGCTTTCTGTCCTCTCCTTAGATGCCAATGCTATTCCCAATATCTTAACTTCATTTTTGCTTTTGTATGCAGACACTCATGCGTCAGAGCATATTCATCTGGGTAGATGAATGTGGAGATTCAAAGATTATTCTAGCAAATCCAAGCTCCATGTTAGTTTACATGCAGAATGCAAACATCTTTCTCATTTGATAAGTCTCTCCTACCCTTTTTAACACACGGGGCTCTTTAACAGCCAGAAGCCAGAAGATGAAGATGTACTGTGTTTTCAAATCAGGGCTAGAAGGACATTCTACATGCATTTACAAATTCTCCACTTGCTTAAGTTCTTCTGATTCATGCAGTAGATACACAAAGGAAAAAGCCAATGAGTTAAACTTAGAGGAAAAAAAAAGGCTAGTGACTTTAATTGCTTTTAAACATGTCACACAACAGCCTCTGTTCTCCAAGCACAGAAACCATTGCAGAAGACACTGCCAGCTTTCCTACGGTTTTGACTACCTTTCATCCCAAGCAGTTGGAAAGTTGTAAAATGGGGAGAGAACAATTCAGTTTGGCCTGATAAATTTTAAACAAGCCCATTGACTGTGACATCATTCAGATATTGAAACCAGGTATAAGATACTACTCAATATTCACATTTGTTCTTATGGAGTTGGCTTTGTTTTCTGGGTGATGATAGATTCACTAAGGACCAGAAGTAACTCAGCTAGGTCCTGAGAAAAAAGTCTTCAATATTCATTTTAGTCACAATACTAAAAACTTATTCCTGAGATTATATATATACATATATGTGTATATGTATATATATACACACATATGCATATATATATCATATATATCATATGTAATTCTCCTTTTTACTTGGACCTAGATAATGAGAATTAGATAAGACAAAAAAACCATTGATTTCAATGGCGCATGAAGCTGCTATATTGATATTTCTTTTCAGTAGTGATTTGTTGAATTTATTCTTCCTATAGGTATATTTTTAAAGCACAAACATTTGCAAGTATATAAGGATAATATTTTCAAGAAACTGGAAAAAATGTTAAGATACTACTTTGAAAACCATGGTCTGCAATAATGATTTTATTCAGTTTTGTCCCCATATCTTATGCCAAGAAAGGCTGATTTATAAAGCATGTTCCCCAATCCAGAAGCAGATAATACTGGAGATAATTACTATGCCTGGTTAGAATTTAAGAGCAATTTCCTGAGGCACTACGTGTAAAAGTGAAAGAACATACATTGGCGAGAGTGCTGGGCAGCTTCAAGACTAAAAGGAAAAGAAGCAATTTTTGCCCAGAGCCCATTTTCCAATATCTATGATGATCCCATGGAATCTTTCATAGTGTGACTTTACTATATGATTACACAAATTCTTTTTAAGCTTTTTAGGCACATGGAGAAACCAAATCAATCACTTTCTAGCTTTATACAGTTTATTTACAAACATCAGTACTTTATCATCTCAAAGTAGGAGTTACTAAGACCCAGAGCAGAACTTGGGTTTATGCTATATGCCAAATTATATTTTTCCAAACAAGAAAAAAGAATCATTACTTATATTAACAGACATATTATTAGATTTATAACATTTCAAGAGAATACTAAAAATGGCAAGAATATTGTTTTATGTTATCCTTGAAAGAAACCCACTAAATTTTAAAGAAAAATTAAATTTGAAGATTTAACATATAGTTCAACCTTCAAAGAGATGCAATTTTCCTTTAAGATGGACCAGTGATAGGTACATTTAATCTTGTTGTAGAAAACTGCTATTAATTA
>VMDO01030353.1:8705-21521 GCA_007922755.1 Pedetes capensis | reverse complement strand
AAAGATTGAGGTTGTCCAAGATTTTACTTTGCTTGGCTCTATAATCAACACCTGTGGAAGCAGCAGTCAAGAAATCCAAAGACGCATTGCTCTAGGAAAAGCTGTGGCAAAAGATCTCTTTAGAGTATTGAAAAGCAAAGATGTCACATTGAAGATGAAGGTGCGTCTGACTCATGCCATGGTATTTTCAGTGGCATCAGATGGTTGTGAAAGCTGGACATTGAACAAGAGAGACAGAAAAAGAATTGATGCTTTTGAATTGTGGTGCTGGAGACGTCTATTGAATATACAATGGACTGCCAAAAGAACCAACAGATCTGTCCCAGAAGAAGTACAACCAGAGTGCTCCTTGGAAGCAAAAATGGCCAGACCGTGTCTTACATATTTCGGACATGTACTCAGGAGAGAACAATCCCTGGAGAAGGACATCATGTTTGGAAGAGTGGCAGGTCAACGCAAAAGAGGAAAACCCTCCACCAGATGGATTGACATAGTATCTGCAACAATGGGCTTAAACATAAATAAGATCATTTGCCTGGCACAGAATCGGCAAGTGTTTCGATCTGCTGTACATAGGGTCGCTATGAGTCGGACTCGACTCGATTGCACCTAAGAACAACAACTCTTGACAATACTAGAAATTTCTTATAAATTGAAATGTGCACTTACCATATAACTTAGCAATCCTACCTGTGAGTTGTTGTTGTTGTTAGGTGCCGTCGAGTCGGTATCCAACTCATAGCGACCCTCTGTACAACAGGGAAACACTATTGTCAGTGCTTCTCTGCTGTTCATAGGGTTTTCAATGGCAGATTGGTTCTTGGGAGGGGGTTGCCAGGTCCTTCTCCCAAGCCTACAGCTTCTGGTGGTTCCCAGGCGGTCTCCCATCCAGGTACTAACCAGGCCCGACCCTGCTTAGCTTCCGAGATCTGACGGGATCGGATGCCGCAGGGCTACCGCTGCAGGTACCTGTGAGTAGGGTAACAGAAACTTATGCTTTCATAAAAGTGTGTAAACATAACAAGGTACTTGTAAAAATTTATTTATAAAAGCATCAAAAATTGGAAGCAGTCCATATGCCCTCAGTGGGAGAATGTTTAAATAAATTGTGGCAAATGTATATAATGGAATGCTACTCCACAAAATAAAAGATAAACTGTTAATATATTGCAAATACTAGAACTGAGCTCAAGGAGAATTTTCTGAGAAAAAAGCCAGTCTTAACATATTATATATTACATGATTCCATTTATATAACATTCTTGGAATGACAAAATTATACTGATGAACAGATAGAAATTTTGAGGAATGGGAGTATAGGTAACTCTTACCAGGTATCCCATAGGAGATCTTTGTGATAATAGGACAGATCTGTATCTTGAATTAATAAATCTGCATGTGATAAAATTGCTTATATCTGTATACACATGCACACGAACACACATACATCCCCCATTGACAGATACTTAAAAGGCATTTGATAAATTCAACAGTCATTTCTAAGATAAAGTCTAAGAAAATATGTTGTTGTTGTTAGGTGCCATATATAAAGTGCCTAATTATAATACTATCCAATGAAAACAAAATTGACAAAAGAGACAATTTCAATTAAAATCAATTCTTTTGCAGAAAGTTTAACATTAATGGGATAATAAAAAAATTTCTGTTAATTTTTTATTATAATGTTATATTTTGGTTTGTTGTTGTTGTTACATGCCATCTAGTCAGATCTGACTCATACAGACAAACATACTACCCAACACTGTGCCTTGACTGGCACTATTGTCAGTGCTTCTCTGCTATTCATAGGGATTTCAATGGTGGATTGTTTTTGGGAGTGGGCTGCCAGGTTCTTCTTCCAAGCTTATAGTACACACTATTCCCAAGCAGTTTCCCATCCAAGTACCAACCACACCCCACCCTGCTTAGCTTTCAATATCTGTTGGGATTAGATGCCACAGTGGTATGGCTACAGGCTATATTTTGGCATATAACAGTAAAATGACATAGTTAAAATGAAGGATTGGTGGTTTAAAAAAATGATAAATTTTTAAATAACAGTAATCATAATTCAGGGGATTTAATTGCTGGTTTATAATGCACAAGATCCAAATATTCATGTATGCCCCAAGAACAATACAGAATATGTAAATGTATTTCAATAGTAAATTAAAGATTACCAATTTGATTTTAGGAAAACAATAAGACCTATTGCATTACTATGGTTTATTTAAATGTTAATAGATTTGTAGTTTTGTTTTGAATCCTACCATTTGCTTTCTCTTTATTAATATGGACATGAACATTTAAAACTCTCATGTATTTACATATTTAAATAAAATTACCACAAATAATTTGACTCAACACTGGTACCCATGAGGATTTTCTACAAGTTCCCTTCTCTACCTAAGTTTGATGAATATTATAGTTCAAGCATCTACATCCTAGGAGTCTTCCATTACACAACCAGCAAGAGTTAAAGCTTTCTTGTAGTATTACACTGTAATAAATCATCATAGGTCCAATTTTGCATCATAAAACTATAACAAATATTTAAATGCTAATTTGATGAGAATGCCATAAACACCCCACAAAGAAATTTTATATCAAATGACTACAGCCAAGAAATAAAATTTGTGACCAATACACTTGCAAAATAAAAGAGACACATAATCAGCATAATATATTGTAGGAGAGTAAAACTCCATGAATATAAAAGGCTCCAAAGGAAGCAGTATGCTGAATGATAGTTCCTGAAACTATGCCATGAAAATATATGCTTCTATAAATTGACTCCCTATCTGATTTTTTGTGCAATTTATAGCACTGAAAATAATCGAATCACACAGCTTTTATTTTACATAATCTTTAATTTAGTAAGTTCAAAATAAGCCTTGCCTTGGTAAGCATAAAGAACTCAACATCCATATCAGGTGATGAGATAGAGATAGACGCATCTGCCAATTTTCATTTAATTTACATTTCCAAATCCAAAAAGTTATGTTTGGTCACTAAAGTAAAGTTTGGGTACTGAAGCAGTTGCTAAGCCTAAAGTTACTATTTATCATCTTTAAAATATCATGGATAATGGGAGGGGCTAAAAATTTGAACATGGAGAATTTATATCTTGACTTTGAAAGGATATACTTAGTTTCAGAAAACCAGATATCAATAAGCTTTATATGAATTAACAGGAGAATTCTGAACTATTATTTTAAAGAAAGAAATTGGCAGTGTAAAAAGATCAATTAAAAATATATAGATATATCTGGAAATCCAAAAAAATTACCAGAAACTTTGTGGCCTAAACAAAAGAAATGCATTATGTCTCATTTCCAGAGGCCTCAAATCATCAATTATTGGGAGTGTTGCTTCTTTATGAAGACCCACAGGGAGCACTCATTTCATGCCTTTCTTTTGTTGCTGTTGTTGTTGTTATTCTTTTACCTTCTAGTAATTATCAGGAATCCTTGGCATTCCTTGACTTGCGTATCCATCATTCCAGATTCTGAGCCCATTTTTACACAGTTTTCTTCCCTGTGTATCTTTGTCTCTCCATGTGTTTTAGAAACACCAAACAATAGATTCACAGCCTAACTTTAATCCAAGGTGCTCTTCTCTTGAGGTCCTTAAGTCAATTATACTTTCAAAAGACCATATTTCACATTCACATATACAGAAAGTTAAGATTTGGGCTTATCATTTTGGAGGACATAATTCAACAACCTACAATATCCATTAAGTATCCTGAAGGTTTGGAGTTATGCCCTGTAATAAAAGCTTGAAGAAATTGAGAATACCAATCTGAAGAAAGAAATGCTAGACCAAGAGCATACATTGATGTTGGGAGCACCTTTGCTCTTCCAGTTAGCTGATGTTGCATGTGTATGTGGTTTGATAAGAGTGCTGGACGTAACACTTCTATTGTTTCTTCCAAGTGTCAGATTTTACAGTATGATCTAACGGAGTGCCAAATTTATAGGACTTTTGCTGACCTCACAGTTGTGTACATCAGAATTTTAAGTTTATTTAGGCCAAAATATTGTGGCTTAATTTTCCACTTCCTTAGTTCCTGGAGGGACATTATAAATAAGTAGAAAAGAAGTGAAGTCTGTATCTGCTATTCTGTACCTGCTATCTCTGAATGGTTTACCAAGCCCCAGAGGTTAAAATACCATTCTTCTGTTTGGTGTCTACAGCCATACCATCCTGGTGGCCAATCCCATTAGATCTCAGAAGCTAAGCAGGTTTGGGTCTGGTTAGTACTGGATGAGAGATCGCCTTGGAATACTGGGTGCTGCAGGCTTGGGAAAAGGATCCGGCAGCCCACTCTAGATACAATCAGCCATCGAAAAACCCATGATAAACAGAGAAGCACTGACAAGGGTGTCAGCCATGGCACAGCATCAGATAATGTTTTGTTCTGTCGTATATAGGGTCACTATGAGTCGAATCCAATTTGATGGCACCTAACAACAACAAAGACAATTGTTTGGTAGACTACTGCAGAACTGAAGCCAAATAAATAGGGCAAGAGACTGAGGAAGAAGGTCATATAAATAAGCTCCCTGATCACCATCATCATTAGGGAGAACAGTTAACCTCCTGTGTTATTGTAGGTCTAGAGACTATTCCAGGCAAGTAGTGTGAGCATCAGCAGAGATGGTATGATAAGTAGTATGTGAGGTTTGTAGGGGAAATACCCAAGAGGATGCTCATAAGCTCTAATCCTCATCAAAATAAGCAAACCACTCCAAATACATATTTTAAATGATTTTTAAAATTGTATTCCTTTGTGCCCATAATATGTCTGATACTTTACATATAAGTCCAATAACTTATTTTCGTGACCCAAGACAGAATTCAAAATGAACATGGCAAACAATATAAAATAACAAAAGTGATTTTCAAGCTACTATACCTTACCAGGTAACTCCCCCAGCTTTCCTTCCTTGCATAGTCATCTTTCTAGACAGAGTTCTTTATAGTGTTTACCTATGGACTCCTCAATTAGCTCTGATCTGGATTATGTACCATCATTCTACAAAAGCTGCTATTGTCATGTTCTTAATGACCTTCCCATCATTATATTCTACAGGTACTCTCTGTTTTTGTACTTGCTTAGCCATACTTGACATTATCAACAATATCATCTCTCTAGAAAAACTCTGCTTCCTGATAAACCCTATTCTTCCTGATTTTCTTCCTACTTCTAAACTTGCATATTTAATCTGCTTGGCCAATTTTTCCCTTCTACTCAATCTCATTGAGTAAAAGCAACATTATGCTGCCCATTAATCTTATCTTTCTCATGCCTCAATTACCATCTATTTACTGACTACTGAACATCCAAGTTCATACAGTGCATACTTCTGCTTTATGAACCAGATCAACATCATGCTGTCTACATGATATCTTATCTTTGCTGCATAGCAGGACTCTTAAATTCATAATGTTTAAACCAAACTTACCAATTCATTATTCCCAGAATTTATTATCCTCTAGTGTTTTGTAATATCCTAAATAGCATGAATAATCCTGATGTTTATTAAGCCAGACTTGAAAATCATGCTTGATTTCACCCTCATTGTCACTGCCTAAATGCATTCCTTTAATGCTCAGTGACTGAGCATATTGTGTGGAGAGATAGATAGATAGATAGATAGATAGATAGATAGATAGATAGATAGATATAGTGAATAAATGGAACTTTGAAATATTTCCCTAAAAGTTAGGTAATAGAGTTTCATAAATTCAGAAATATTTCAGGGTGCTCATGTAAAACCAGATAATTAGCCATACTATGATGCATCCTACAAATGTTTGTATGTTTAGATGGCATTCTGAAGCTTGGACCTTCACCATTAAATATGCTTCTCTAATCTAGTATAACTACAGTTTGGGATTTATCAGGTAAATGTAAGGACAATAAGCCTTGTAAGTATAGTTTGTATATCCTAATCATAGACTGTATCCTTGAACCCAAACCACTTTTCAAGAAATACATATGGATTCCGAGTTGGGAAGGATCCAGATATCTGGATAAATCTCATCTCTGCTATTGGAGAAATAGATAGCAGCTTTCTTCTGTATGGGTAGGATTTTCTTCCACCATCTGAACTTGGTTATTTAATCTACATGGCCAATTTACCCTTCCACTCAATCTCATTGAGTAGAAGCAACATTATGCTGCCCATTAATGTTATCTTTTTTAGGACTCAATTACCATCTACAAACAAATAAAACCAGGAATAGTGGTTATTATCAGAAAGAAGAGTTTTTCTAGAGGGATGATAAGGTTGATAGTGTCAAATAAGGTTAAGCAAGTACAAGAACAGAGAGCACCTGCTGGATTTAACAATGGGAAGGTCATTAAAGAACATGAGAGCAGCAGTTTTTGTAGAATAATGGTCCAGAATCCATAAAATTTAGAAATTATAGTTTTCAGTATGTCCTTGTTACCTTTAAAAAGTCACAGCCCATACCCCACTTTTGTAATAGCATGACCAGACAAATTTTGTTTGTGCAGTTGTAAAAGTATTGGAGAAAACTAAGGGAAAAAGCAATATAACAGAAAACATATATATTTAATTTGCTGTGCTAGTTGTGACTTCATTTTCGCCCCACATTAAATAAGAAACCCTATCTATTTTATCTGTTTCTGCATAACAAACTACCCCCAAAACATATTATCTTTAATATATTTGTTTTATATGCATTTCTAGAAAAATGGTTTGAGCCCAAGGCTACAATCTATGATCAAGGAGCATAAATTTAACTTGTAGACATGAATATTATATTTACCTAAGAATTCTAAAAGTGTAGTTACCCTGGATCTTAGAAGCATATGTAATGGTAGAATTTCAGGCTTCAAAATGTCCTTTAAACACACACACACACACACACACACACACACACACACACACACAATTTTTTAGGATATATTCCTGTATCTGGGTTCATCTCAGCAATAAAAAGATTTCCAATTTTGTGAAACTATATGATCTGTCTCCTTGAGATGTAATTCAAAGTTCCATATTCTCTCTGTCTCTTGCTCTCTCTGTTTCTGAAAACCCTGTAAGTAGTAGAGAAGCACTGACATAGTGCCAGGCATAGGACAGTTTCAAGGAGTGTTTCATTCTGTTCTATATAGGGTCACTATGAGTCAAACCTGACTTGATAGCAACTAACCACAACAACGGCAAGAAAAGAATGTAAGATTTTATGTGATAGAAAGTGAAACAGTTCCAATTCAAAGAAAATGACAATTTATCAACTTGCTAGTTTTTCCTCCACAATTATTAACTAGATGTTATTGTTAAATAAGGTATTCAATGGCTGTTTGTTTCATAATTATTTTGGGAGTGGACTGCCAGGTCCTTCTACCATTTTTGTGGTGCTGGGCATCACTCTACCAGCTGAGTTAAACACAAGCCCCCGAGTGTGTGTGTGTGTGTGTGTGTGTGTACATACACATACACACAGACATACATGTTTGTGCATGCAGATACACATATATGCATACATGTGTTGTTGCATACATGTAGTTGTTGTTAGGTGCCGTCGAGTCAAGGACGACTCATAGCGACCCTATGTACAGCAGACCGAAACACTTCCCGATTCTGTGAAAGGCAAACGATCTTATTTATGTTTAAGACCATTGTTGCAGGCACTGTGTCAATCCAACTGGTGGAGGGTTTTCCTCTTTTGCGTTGACCTGTCAGTCTTCCAAACATGATGTCCTCCTCCAGGGATTGATCTCTCCTGACTACATGTCCGAAATATGGAAGACAAAGTCTGGCCATTCTTGCTTCCAAGGAGCACTCTGCTTGCACTTCTTCTAGGACAGATTTGTTGGTTCTTTTGGCAGTCCATCATATATTCAATAGACGTCTCCAGCACCACAATTCAAAAGCATCAATTCTTTTTCTGTCTCCCTTGTTCAATGTCCAGCTTTCACAATCACATGATGCCACTGAAAATATCATGGCATGAGTCAGACGCACCTTCATCTTCAATGTGACATCTTTGCTTTTCAATATTCTAAAGAGATCTTTTGCCACAGCTTTTCCTAGAGCAATGTGTCTTTGGATTTCTTGACTGCTGCCTCCATGGGTGTTGATTATAGAGCCAAGCCAAGCAAAATCTTGGACAAGCTCAATCTTTTCTCCATTTACTGTGAAGTTTTGTGCTGATCCAGTCGTAGGGATTTTTGTTTTGTTGATATTTAGTCGTAACCCATATTGAAGGCTATGATCTTTGATCTTCATCAGTAGATGTTTTAAATCCCCTTCACTTTCAGCAAGTAGAGTGGTGTCAAATGCATAACGCAGGTTGTTAATGAGTCTTCCTCCAATCTTGATGCCACGTTCTTCCTCATAGAGTCCAGCTTCTGGGATTATTTGCTCAGCGTATAAATTGAAGAGATAGGCTGAAAGTATACAGCCCTGACACACACCATTCTCAACTTTGAACCACTCAGTGTTTCCTTGTTCTATTTGAACAACTGCCTCCTGGTTCATGTACAGATTTCTCATGAGCACAATTAGGTGTTCTGGTATTCCCATTTTCTGAACTGTTATCCATAATTTGTTATGATCCACACAATCAAATGCTTTTGCGTAGTTAAGAAAACATAGATAGACGTCTTTCTGATATTCTCTGCTTTCAGCTAATATCCACCTGACATCAGCAATGATGTCCCTGGTTCCCTGCCCTCTTCTGAATCCCACTTGATTTTCCGGTAATTCCCTGCCTATATACTGCTGCAGTCGCTTCTGAATGAGCTTTAGTGGAATTTTGCTGGTGTGTGATATTAATGATATTGTCCGATAGTTTGCACATTCAGTTGGATCCCCTTTTTTGGGAATAGGCAGTCAGTTGGCCAAGTAACTATTTTCCAAATCTATTGGCATAAACATGTTAACACCTCCCTTGCTGCATCTGTTTGTTGAAACAGCTCTATTGCTATCCCATCAATTCCTGGAGCCTTGTGTTTCACCAGTTCTTTCAAGGCAGCTTTCACTTCATCCCTCAAGACCATTGGTTCCTCTTCATATACCACCTCTTGGAATGGTTGGCCATCCACCCATCCTTTCTTGTATAATGACTGTTTATTCTTCCCATCTTCTTTTGATGTTTCCTGCATCATTTAATATTTTCCCTGTAGAATCTTTTACTACTGCCACTCGAGGCTTGAATTTTTTTCTTCACTTCCTTAAGCTTGAGAAACACAGAGTATGTTCTTCCCTTTTGGTTTTCTGCCTCCAGCTCCTTGCACATGTTATTATAACATTTGTTTTTGTCTTCTCGAGCTGCCTTCTGAAATCTTCTGTTTAGTTCCTTAACTTCCTCATGTCATCCTTTTGCTTTAGCTGCTGGACATTTGAGGGCAAGGTCCAGTGTCTCTTTTGACATGTAATTTGGACTTTTCTTTTTTTCTTGTCTTTTTAAGATCTTTTTGCTTCCTTCTTGAATGATGTCTTTTATGTCATGCCACAACTCTTCTTGTCTCCTATCATTTGTGTCTAATGCATTAAACCTCTTTTTGAGGTGGTCTCTGAACTCAGGTGGCATATACTCAAGGTCATACCGTGGCTCCCATATACTTGTTCTAATTTTCTTCAGCTTCAGTTTGAACTTGCATATGGGAAATTGGTGGTCTGATCCAGAGTCAGAACCTGGTCTTGTTTTGACATTTTGTATATAGCTTTTCCATCGTCTCTTTCCACATTTGTAGTTAACTTGATTCCTGTATGTTCCGTCTGGTGAAATCCATGTGTATAGTCTCCGTTTATGATGTTGAAAAAATGTACTTGTAATGAAAAGGTCATTGGTCTGACAAAATTCTATCATGTGATCTCCAGCTTCATTTCTGTCACCAAGACCATATTTTCCAACTACTGAGCCTTCTTGTTTGTTTCGACCCTTTGCATTCCAGTCACCAGTGATTATCAGTAAGTCTTGATTGCATGTTTGAACTATTTCAGATTGCAGAAGATGATAGAAGTCTTCCCTTTCTTCATTTGTGGCCATAGTGGTGGGTACCTAAATTTGAATAATAGTCATATTAACTGACCTTCCTTGTAGGCCTATGCATATTATTCTATCACTGACAACACTGTATTTCATGACCGATCTTGAAATGTCTTTTTTGATGATGAATGCAACCCCATTTCTCTTTAGTTTATCATTCCCAGCGTTGTAGACCATACGATTTTCAGACTCAAAATGGCCTATGATGGTCCATTTTAGCTCACTGATGCCTAGAATGTCAGTGTTTATGCGCTCCATTTCTCTTTTAATGATTTCTAATTTTTCTAGATTCATACTACGTACATTCCATGTTCCAATTATTAATGGATGTTTACAGTTGTTTCTCCTCATTTTGAGTCGTGCCACATCATCATGTTGAGCACCCTGGGGTTTTACTCCATTTCTGTCATCGTGTTAGCCTCTACTTGGAGGAGGCAGCTCTTCCCCAGTAGTCTTTTGAGTGCCTTCCAACCTGGGGGCCTCATTTTCCGGCACTGTATCTGACAGTGTCTCTTTGCTATTCATAGGGTTTTTATTGGCTAGTTGTTTCAGGAGTGGCTTGCCAGGTCCTACTCCCTCATACATGTGTATATGAATTTAAACAGGTTTCCTATTAGGCTTGGCACAGAGAATTGAAGAAATACATCCTATGTAGTAAGAATGAGAAATTGATCAAGTATGATCCCCAAATTTCTGAATTAAGCAACATGGTGATTATTTGTGCTATTTATCAATTTTTTTAAATTTCCTCTGTAGTGTCTGAGCTTAATGAGGAAGTTTCTAACCTCATGTCATTTTTATATTTGTAGTCAGTCACTGAGATCGGAATCACTTGAAATATTCTTTAATCATGTATTTGACAGCTAGACTGGAAAGGCAGGGACAGATAGAGTTTTGTCTGGTATTACATATGGCTAAGTTGAGCTTCTTCAGTAATCTGGTAATCTTAAAGTGTTCTGGTCATCGTAAAGTATTCAGTTTTCTTATAGGGCACCTGGTTTCTCCCAGGTCAGTGTTCCAACAGACAAAGTGTAAGTTGCCATTCTCTGAAGTCCAATAACTGGAAATTGGCATTACTCCATGTCAGCCACATTCTACAGATCAAAACAGCCATCAGGTTTAAACTACAGATCATGTAACCAGTGAGAGAAGTGTTAAAGTGTTTGTGGCTGTCTTTAATCTGCCTCAGTCCCCAATAAATTAAACCGTTCATAACCATAAGCATATGAAAATGACTTTATCATTGTTTTAAATGTTTTTCTCTGTCCTCATTTCTGCAAATTTCCACATTTAGATTTCTATTGATTTTTCATAAAATTCTATCCCTTTCCCAAACATGTTAGTTTTGCTTTATGATCTGTCAGTTTCTCCTAAAAGCACATTCCTCCATGTCTGTGTCATCTAGTTCTGGGGTTTAGCTCAGTTGGTGGAGCGCTCTCTGCCTTCTCTGAATCCCTGAGTTTGATCCCCAGCACCGCAAAAATGGGAGATCCACATGGCAATCCACTTCCAAAGCAATCCTGAGAAACAATTAGCCATTGAAAACCCTAAGTGGAGCCAGGCACTGTGGTGCACACCTGTAATCCTAGTCACTCCTGAGGCAGAGGAAGGAGGATGGCAAATTCGAGACCAGAGGCAATCTGAGTAATTTAATGAGACTCTGTCTCAAAAAGTAAAAAAATGGGCTGGTTGTGCAGTGCAATAATCCAGCACTTGCAAAGCATGAGAGCGCAAGGCCCTGGGTTCAACCCACAGTACCGGGAAAAAGAAAGAAAGAAAGAAAGAAAGAAAGAAAGAAAGAAAGAAAGAAAGAAAACCCTATGTGGTTCTCTGTGAGTGAGATCCAACTGGAGCGCACCTAACAACAACAATAACAACATGTTATCCAGTGTAAAATTCTCAAGGGCCCCAGAAAGACAATCTGAAGTGAGT
This sequence comes from Pedetes capensis, assembly GCA_007922755.1. NCBI lineage: Eukaryota > Metazoa > Chordata > Mammalia > Rodentia > Pedetidae > Pedetes > Pedetes capensis. The sequence goes on along the minus strand of VMDO01030353.1, from coordinate 9,554 downwards.
GTTGTTACTCCAAATCCTCCAAATCTGACAGAACAAGATCATTTCTGTTGGGTCCCTGTTCGGGTGCCAACTGTGTTGGGCCCCACGTTCGGGCACCAACTCTATGTGGGGTGCGCACCTCCCGGTCCGGCCTGGAGGTTAGGATGGGCGGCGCCACCGCACACACAGATACTAAACACAATTCCCTCGGGACCCTCGGGTGAGAGGCGCAGACTCCTGCGTCCCTCAGGACCCGGGAGGAGATGGAAGAAAGGAAAAGCCTCAGGTGCTTTTGCCTTCCAGGGGCAAACACCTGTGTTGGTCGTCTCAGTGGAGACAGCTGTTGCTTTGTAGGTGGTCAGACAGAGAGCAGGTTCTTTTCCTTGATGTTTGCGACAGGAGAGCATTCTTTCCTCAATGAAGTTCCAGGGGAGAGCAGCGGGAGAGGCATTTCCTCATTGGTGGTCCAGGCGGGAATGGGTGAGAAGGTGAAAAAAGTGTGTCAAAAGGCCTAAAAGGGCCTAAAAAGAGGTGCCGAAAGGATCGAGGTGCCGCAGCACAGCTCCTCATATAGTTTGCCCACAGAATGGCCTGAGCCAATCAGCTTTCAGTCCAATTGTCCAATCAGGAAGGGTTTTGTACAAACGTGCAACCAAGTTAATTTTCCCTAGATTTCTAATTTACAAACCAGATATTCAAAAGCCGTTTTCCCAGTTTGGGAGTTTTTGCCAATTTCCTCCCAATTTTTCTGCACAGGTAAATGTGTTAAAATGTCTCCTTGTGTTATGCACAGAGTCAGAGAAATGATCATTGAAGGTAATGGAGAGAAGATAATAAATTTAATTTTTTGCTATTTACTTTCCATATGAC
>VMDO01030352.1:0-21402 GCA_007922755.1 Pedetes capensis | reverse complement strand
CCGACTATGCTTACAACACATCCCTCATCAATGAATTACCCAATCACATTTCAGACAAGTTCCTCTAAGGGCATTAGACCCAGCCTTTCTTCTTCTCTATAAAACCTCCTGTATAACATTCAATAAACGGACTTGATCAGCAACTGCAGACTTGTCCCCTTGTCTCCTTTCGTCCACTCACCCCTCCCCCACAGGGACCATTCGATTGAGCCGCGGGCCGGCTCATCAATCCATCTAGTTGAGCATCTTCCTTTTTTTCATTGACCCATCACTTACCTCCAAATTATGTCATTCTCCAGGAATTGTTTCCTCCTGACAAAATGTCCAAAAATGTGGGATGTACTGTAGCCATCCTTGCTTCCAAGGAGCACTCTGGTTCCACTTCTTCTTGGACAGACCTGTAGGTTCTTTTAGCAGTCCATGATATATTCAATATTCATCTACAGTACCATAATTCAAAAGAATCAAATATTCTCCTGTCTCCTGTATTCAGTATCCAGTATTCACAAGCATATGATATAACTGAAAATATCATGAAATTAGTCAGGCACACCTGTATCTTCAATGTGACATCTTTACTTTTCAGCACTTTAAAGATGTTTCTTGCAACAGCTTTTCCCAGTGCAAGGTGTCATTTGATTTCTTGACTGTTGCTTCCATGGGTATTGATTTTAGAACTGAGTAAAGCAAAATCTTGGACATCAATCTTTTCTCCATTTATTGTGAAGTTGCATACTGGCCCAGTTGTAAGAATTTTTGTTTTATTGATGTTTAGTCGCAACCCATATTGAAGGCTGTGATGTTTGATTTTCATTAGTAAATGTTTCAAATCCTCTTCACTTTCAGCAAGTAGAGTTGTGTCATCTCCATAATGTAGGTTGTTAATGAGTCTTCCTGCGATCCTAATGCCACAATCTTCTCCATAAAAGTCCAGCTTCTAGGATAATTGCTCAGTATAGAAAGTGATGATATATGGTGAAAGGATACAGCCCTGATGCACACCCCTTTCCTACCTAACTTTACTCCAAGCAGTATTTCCTTGTTCTGTTCAAACAACTGCCTCCTGGTCCATGTACAAATTCATCATGCACACAACTAAGTGTTCTGGTATTCCTGTACTTCGCAATGTTATCCATAATTTGTTCTGATCCACACAAATGCCTTTGTGTACTCAACAAAGCACAGAGAGACAACTTTGTGGTATTCTATGCTTTCAATTAATATCCATCTAACATCAGTAAGGATATCTCTGGTTCCACGCCTTCTGCTGAATCTGGCTTGATTTTCCAGCAGGTCCTTGTTAATATATCTTTAGGAAAATTTTGCTTGTGTGAGATATTAAAGATATCATTCAATAATTTCTGCATTTTATTGAATCCCCTTATTTGGGAGTAGGCACAAATATTGATCTCTTCCTGTAGGTTAGCCAGGTAGCTGTTTTCCAAATCTCTTGGCATAGACAAGTGAGCACCTCCAGTGCTTCTCTGCTTGTTGGAACATTTTTATTTGGATTCCATCAATTAGTAGACCTTGTGTTTTACCAATTCCTTCAAGGCATCTTCCACTTCTTCCTTCAGTACTATTGGTTCCCAATCATGTACAATCTTTGAAATTATTGAGGAAGCTGACATATTGAAATTATTTGAGGCACAGGAATCACAACATGCCAGCTTCCTCTTAAACAAAAGGCTTGATCCATGATCAGTGATACCCTGATATATAATATCCTTTGTAAATAGCATGATTACTATAGATAACACACTTTTCAAATGGTATGGTGGGTCTATCTGCTATGGTACATACTATAATATGAGCTATTCAGGAAGTTGAGGCAGGATGATTGTGAGTTCAAGGCCAGTGGCACCCTATGCAACCTAGTGAGATCCTGTATAAAAACAAAGCATAAAAAGGGGGCTGATGGCTCACTCAGTAGTGAAATGCTTGCCTAGCACTTGTGAGACCTTGAGTTCAACACCTACTACTGAAAAAAAAAAGAAGAAGGTGACAATATTGTTGGGTAATTAAACCCTTTACATATGAAGATATCAGGTGCCTACCATGTCCAGATTAGGTGAGGGTGACCTCTGTTGAGGCAAGATTCTCCAGCTCTAAAGAGGAAATTCTGCTTAACAGTCTAAAGAAAACCAGCCTAAAACCAAAGCAATAGAAAAAACATGATGCATCTGAAGACTACATAAGGAAATTAAAGGAATAACTGTCCCATTAATGAGATATGGATTTTAAAGCCCCCCAAACGACTCTCCTTAACACAGTCATTCTCACTGCTTAACCTATCCACTTTCTGACTTTTAATTTACCTTAACTTTTTCTTCCCATCTCCTGTCTCACAATCCCAGCCTACAGCCCAAGCTACCTATCCACTCTTCAATAATGCTCCTCAAGTTCTCTTCTGTGTCCATTGTTAAATTATTTCATCAATAAGTCCAATGGCCCTGAAGAGAGGGTCTTTAAGTCCCCAGGTAACATTCTCAGTGGGGCAGATGATGTTTTGCACTGTTATATAGGATCCTATTGTGACTTTGCCATGCACATAACCCAGTGTTTCTACAAAGGAAGAATTAAAATGTGTCATGGGATTTCCACTCATGAGTTCTCAATATTCAAAGTCTTAGTCCAAATATTCTTCCATATTTTAGGGGAAATGGTTGATAACTGCCTCCTACTGACAACTTCTATCTTATAAACTGATGTAGGAAGAAAGAGAAAAAATTAAAATTAATATCTGGCAATCATTTTTGTTTGGATATTCTAATATGTAAATTAGGCCTTCAATGACTCTTCAAAATCCAGATCTTGTATAAAAACTGCAGAAGAGAAAATGTTACAATAAATTTAATTTTACTTTAAATTTTATTTTACTTTTAGCTGGAACAACTCAGTTCCAATTCTAGACTCTCAGAGGAACATATTTTTACAAAAGCTGCTGTAGCTTAGTAGTCAACAGAATTATACTTAGAGGTTTTGAGCTAGATTTATGAAGATATTTTTAAATTTTCCAAATACAGTTTGACCTTTTTTGGCTTGTTAAATGTGGCTAAAATATGCATAACCTCCTGGCTGACTTCCAACCTGTCTATTGAAAGTTAAGTTATTTTAATATAATTATATTACAGTTTAACATGTCTGAATATATTATGCACAATCTAGGTACTTTTTAAGATCAATTTGTATGCCACATTCATATATATATACATATATATACACAAAAAATAAAAAATATCTTTTCTAACACATTTAAAAACTTTTTCCTCAGTACTTTAGCAAAAGAAATTGGAATAAAATCATTTCCTGCAATGGGTCATACATCCTCATCATTCCAGCTCTTCTACAAACACAAATGTAACTTTCCCAATATACAAGGCCATGAAAATACCTTTTTACAAAGATATTCCCACAACAAAAGAAGACATTTGTGCTTATTTATAAGGAGAAAGTTTTGAAATAAGTCTGTAACTAGGTACTTGTCATTGGTCCTGCCAGAGGAGCATGCAGGGTCCATGCTGCGGTACCTCTCACTGCCATTCATTCCCTTCTCTCCTTAGGACCTCAGCCAGCCCCTAGGTAGTTCTAGGCTTCTCTTAGGATACAACAGATCCACTTTTCCCTTTCAAAGAAAGACAAAGTGGGGAGTTGAGTAGATGTGGAAATAAATATAAGAAAAACATATAATCAAGAATATGATTCTTAAAGTGAAATTCTTGGCCTCCTACATTATGATCACTAGGCTCCTTTGTTTGAAACATATTTACTGGGCCACACTGGATCAACTGTTCTAAGTCTACCTGGATGGAGCAAAGGAATTGATAATTTAAACACTTAAGTGAATTCTTTAACATTAAAGTTCATATAACTTTTTAATGATAGTGAACTATTGTTTGTTTGCAGTCAGGTGCCATCAAATCAGGTGTGACTCATAGTGACCCTATGTACAACAGAACAAAATAGTCCCCAACACTGTGCCAGGCACATGATATCTTTTAATGTTTAAGCCAGTTGTGGCAGACACTGTGTCAATCCATCTACTGGAGGGTATTTCTTTTCTTCATTGACCCACCACTCTTCCAAACATGATGTCCTACTCCAGAGATTGAGCCCTCCTAACAATATATCTAAAATATGTAAGATGCAGTCTAGCCATTCTTCCTTCCAAGGAGCACTCTAGTTGTACTTCTTCAACAATGGATCTGTTGGTTCTTTTGTCAGTCCATGATATATTCAATATTCTTCTCCAGCACCAAAATTCAAAAGCATCAATTCTTTTCTTGTCTCCTTTATTCACTGTCCTTCTTTCACATATGATGTGGCTGAAAATACCATGGCATAAGTCAGGCACATATTCATATTCAAAGTGGCATCTTTAGTTTTCAATACTTAAAGGAGGTCTTTTGCAATAACTATTCACAATACAATGAATCTTTTGATTTTTTGGTTGCTGTTTCTATGGGTGTTGGTTGTAGAAACAAGTAAAGCAAAATCTTGGATAACATCAATCTTTTCTCCATTTACCATGAAGTTCTTTACTGATCCAGTTGTAAGGACTTTTGTTTAACTGCAGTTGAGGTGCAATCCACATTGTGGGCTCTGTTTGATTTCCATCGGTAAATGTTTCAAATCCTCATCACTTTTGGCAAGTAGAGTTGTGCCATCTGCATAATGCAGATTGTTAATGAGTCTTCTTCCTCCATTCTCCTTCATAAAGTCCAGCTTCACAGATTATATGCTCAGTATAGAGATTGAAGAGGTACAGTGAAAGGCAAAAGCCCTAACACACACCTTCTTGAATTTAAACAAGGCAGTTTTTCCATGTTCTCTTTGAACAAGTGCCTCCTGGTCTACATACAGATTTCTCATGAGCACAATTAGGTGCTTTTGTTTTCCCATTCTTCACAATGTTATCCACAATTTGTTGTGATCCACACAGTCATATCCCTTTGCATGGTCAGTAAAACATAGAGAAACATTTTTTCTGGTATTCTCTGCTGTTGGCCAATATCCTCCTGACATCAGCAATGAAGTTCCTTGTTTATGCTCTTTTCTGAATGCAGCTTGATTTTCTGGCAGTTTCCTGTCAATATGCTGCTGCATATTGAATGATCTTTAGCAAAATTTTACTTGTGTCTGATATTAATATCATTTGATAATTGCTGCATTTGGTTGGATCATCTCTCATGGGAATAGGTCCAAATATGGACCTCTTCCAGTTAGTTGACTATCCATTTAGATATCCATTTTCTAAATCTCTTGGCATAAATAAATGAGCACTTCCGGTACTGCATCTGTTTGTTGAAATACCTCAATTGGTATTCCATCAAATATTGGATCCTTGTGTTTCACCAGTTCCTTAAGGACACCTTTCACTTCTACCATCCATACAATTGGTTCCTGATCATATGCAACCAAGATGAAATGCTTGGTCATCCACCAATTCTTTTTGGTATAATGAGTCTGTGTATTCCTTCCATCTTCTTTTCATGTTTCCTGTGTCATTAAATATTTTCCCAATAAAATCCTTCACTCTTGCTACTCAAGGCTTTTTCTTCAGTTCTTTAATATTGAGAAAACCAGAACATGTTCTTCTCTTTTAGTTACCTATTTCCAGCTCTTTGGACATGTCATTATAATATTTGATTTTATCTTTTCAAGCTGCCCTTTGAAATCTTCTGTTTAGCTCTTTAACTTAGTCAAGACTTCCTTTTACTTTAGCTCCTCAGTGTTCAAGGGCAAGTTTCAGAGTCTCTTTTGACATGTAATTTAGTCTTTTCTTTTTCCTACCTTTTTAATAACCTTTTGCTTTCTTCATGAATGATGTCTTTGATGTCATGCCAAAACTTGTCTGGTCTTTAATCATTCATGTTTAACACATCTAACGTGTTCTTGAGGTCTTCTCTGAACTTGGATAAGATATACTCAAGGTCATATCATGTCTCTTGTACACTTATTCTAATTTTCTTCAGCTTCAATTTGGTCCTGCATATGAACAGTTGATGGTCTGGTCCACAATCAACACTTGGTCTTATTGTGACTTTTGATATTGAGCTTTTCCATGATCTTTTTCCACAAAAGTAGTCAATTTTGTTCCTGTATGTTCCATCTGGTGAATTCCATGTGTATAGTCACTATTTACATTAGTGAAAAATGTATTTGTAATGAAAAACTCATTGGTCTAACAAAATTCTGTCATGCAATCTCCAGCATCATTTCTGTCAGCAAGACCATATTTTCCAATCACTGAGTCTTCTTATTTTCAAGTTTTGCATTCCAGTCACAAGTATTTGTCAGTATATTCAGGTTGCATGTTCACTTAATTTCAGATTGCAGAAGCTTGTAAAAATCTTCCTTTTTTTATTTATGGTGTTAGTGGGAATGTGTTAATTTGAATAATAGTTATATTAACTAGCCTTTCTTATAGGCATATGGATGTTATTCTATCACTGAAAGCATTATACTTCAGGAAAGATCTTGAGATGTCTTTTGTGATAATGACTGCAACCCCATTTCTCTTTAAGCTGTCATTCCTGGCAGAGTAGACCACATGATTATCAGATTCAAATGGCCCATGCAAGTCCTATTTAGCTAACCAATGCCTAGAATGTAGATGTTTATGTGCTTCCTTTACCTTTTGATGATTTCTATTTTTTCCTAGATTTATACCATGTACATTCCATGTTGCAATTATTAATGGATGTTTATAGTTCTTTCTTCTCATTTTGAGTCATGCTATATCAGTAAATGGGCTGGGATTTAGCTCAATTGGTAGAGCGCTGCACTAGTCTCTGAGGTCCTGAATTCAATTCCAAGCACCGCAAAAATGGGAGAAGGACCTGGCAATCCACTCCCAAGGCAATCCCGAAATAGTTAGCCATTGAAAACCCTATGAATGAGTCAGATACGTTAGGTGTCACGGCACCTAACAACAACAACAACAACAACAACAACAACAACAACATATCAGTAAATGGAGGTCCCTGGGGCTTTACTCCATTCTTGTCATTAAGGTTGACCTACTTTGAGAAGGCAACTCTTCCCCAGTTGTCTTTTGGGTGCCTTCCAACCTGGGGAACTCATTTTCTGGCAGTATATCTGAGTGTTTCTCTGCTATTCATAGGGTTTTCAATGATTAGTTGTTTTGGGAATAGGTTAGCCATGTCTTTCCCTGTGCTTCATCTTAGTTGGAAGTTTAGCTGCAACCTGTCCATCATGAGTAACCTTGCTGGTATCTTTAATACTGGTGGTATTGCACAGCAACATGGAAGACCTAGCACCACGGTAAACTGGCAGATACGTGAGGGGCAGTGAACTACATTGTATAAGAAATTATTTTATAAAGTTGGTACATTATTCTATAGAGTAATACTTAAGGATATAGCCTATAGAGTCTGGCCCAGCCTTAAATTCTAACCCTTTCAATTTATGATGTTTGCATGAATTAATTACTTCATGCCCTGGTTAATTGAATTGAGACAACTGAATGAAAATGTATGTATAAAACATTTACACAGTGTCTGACATTTATGAAGAACACAATGAGTGAGAACCATTTTTGTGAAAAAATATCTAACATTACTAAATATAATTCATAATACACATTAATTTTATTATGAAACAGACTGATGAAAATGTTTCATTTACAGTTAGTACCTTCTGACTATGCCTCCATCTGCTCTGCATATACTCACATTTCCTTGGAGACTTTAGGAAGCTCTGATCTGAGGAAGGAAATAAATTTTTCTATCTTTTTCTTTAAGCATTTCTATTAGTAAGTACTTTCTTTGGAGTTTTGCTATTATCAGTGTCACGATTATCTAGTACTCTCTTTGAATACATGAATTTGTAAAGGCCCAGTATGGACCAGGCTTGAGAAGAGGACTAATGACAACTAAATTGTAGTTGTAACTAACTTAGATATCAAAATGCCAAATCATTCATTTTGAACAGAGAAAAATAAAGGCCAAATGGATTACAAATACTTTCATTGGCATAATCAGCCTATTCTTTATCTTTTTTTCAGGGCTTTGAGAAGCCAAAAATATTAAGACACAACATTTTTTATTTAATAAAAAAACTTTACTTGTATAAACTTTTAAAAAGTATCAAGGTCAAAATCTGTTTTGCAATCTGAATGAGTACATAAGAGTCAAAATGTTACTAAAAGGGGCATTGACTTACAACAAAAAGAATGCCATAGTTCAAATGCTAATAGTAGTAGGTTACAATATAATTTTGTCACAGATTCTGGAATCCTTAGAACCTATTGCCCAAAATTCCCTATAGCTATTTCCACATGGCATTTAGCTTTGTTATTAATACTGGCAAGTTTGAAATCCATTAGCTAAGGTTTCTTTTACTATGGAGAAAAAAGCCAATATCAATGCCAATGTACTCTTTGCTGACTTTCCCCTTTTTTTCCTTTCACACCACAACATATATTGTTTCAAAATTTCTTCTTAGACACATTGATACATTAAGCTATAAAAGTCTATAACCTATTTACAAGTCCTTCTATGTGTGAAAAATGCCTCCCCTCCTGCTTCTCCATCCACCCAATTTTGTCTGATAACAAAGGATAGGAGTATTTTCTTAGGTCTGGAGAGGGTACACCTTGATATAACTCCAGTTCAAACCTTTAACAATAACACACGTGCTAAGAGTTTGATAAAATCTCAACACTTAGGTTTCTGGTGGCCCCTGCTCCTGAAGCTTAAAGGATAAACCTACACCATGTTTTTATTGCACATGTCCATCAATTATGATTTTTGTTATAAAACATAGTTATTTGACTGAAATGATAAAGGCATAAATTGAATGCTAACTATAGTTACATAATAACTATAAAAACAAACAACACTTTAAGGATTAGCTAAGGTTAATACCAAAATATAGAATGATTTTTTTCTAATGACAAATGCATGAATTTTTTCATGTTTTTCTATCCTGTGGCTATTCTCAAGCCAAGTAAAGTTTCCATCAATTCATGTTAAATATATTCTTTGAGATAGAATCTTTGTATTGCTCTTTGCACAAATGATATTATTTAAGCCTCATTATGCAGGCTGGTTTCCTATAACTAAGCCTATCTTTAGCTTTAACAAATGTTAGTGCAGTATTCATTATATATTGAGTACTTGCATACTTTATTGGACACTAGGAGTAACATGTTTTATATGCTGTATGTATCCTCAAGAAATTTATACTAAAAAGTGAATAAAGTCATGGAAATAGTGTACTTAAGTATCACAAATACCCATAGATATATACCAAAAGACTAAGAATGCTGTAGTTTTTTAATTATTGTGCCATTATTTCCTAGCTATAAGTCTTTCATAAGATTCAGCACCTTTAGCTGTAAAATAAAGCTAACATTATAATTCATGTGATTATTGGGAGAATAAAGCAAAACATTTGTATTAAATGTTTGACATGGTACCTTAGTAAATATTTGCTATTTTATTGGGACACAATACTAGCTATTACTGTTATTTTGTCAACCTGTTTAATTAAACATGCAGAACAACATAGGGTTTAATTTGGTGTGGTTTGGCACAAATTTCAGCTCAACCATTTTTAGTAAAAGGATACAAGGCAACTTAGTTAACTTGTGTTTATAAAAATAGTATTTAATCTTTATGGTCATGGTAAGGAAAAAATGTGTACTATATGTGCATCTCTCCTCTCTCTCTACATATGTGTACATATATTTATAAAATATACATACATATATATATATATATCTCCAAGTTACATATACTAAATGACAACTATTTGTATATGGTAAGTTCTCAGTACATGTTAAGCATTATCACCATCATTATATTTCAGTGCAACTGAAAAATTGTTTACTGGAGGGAATTATCTAAGTTGTGTGGGCCACCATCATCAGAGTTATCTACAAGCTTGTTGAAAATGCAAACTCCTAGTATGTGTCCATATTTACCCAAAAGAATTTCTGAGGACAATGCCCAGAAATCTTTTTTATATTAAACAGATTTTTATTTTTATGCACAGTTAGGGTCAGAAAGTTCAGGTCCTGGTGAACACAACAAATAAAATAACCACCTTGAGTTTCAACCTTATAAAAATGTTGCTTATATTCCTTCTTTTTAACAACTAAAGCTCTTTGACAATTTACAGGAATTTAGAACCATGTTTCTTAAGAGATTGCAGGCGTATCTCTAGCCCTATAGCTATTATAGAATAGTATTCTTACAAGATAACAGTAGTTACACCCCAATTATTAATATCCCCCAAATTAATCATAAAAGGAAATAAATCTTAAATGTGTAATCAATTCATAGTCATTTCTCCTTCAATATTCAGCATTTATAATGTGCTTATTTTGTGCTAGGCACAACCATAAGTATTTGGAGTATAGTTTTGAGGTTTGTGAGCTAAGTAAATGAGAGATGAGGTAGATATTAATATTAAGATTAAAATGGAAGGAAATGATAGAATATGATTCACTGTAACTCTGGTAAAGGTTTGAATTTATAGTTATTCAAAGGTATGGGAAAGTTTTAAGCAAGTTCTGGGTTAAGATGGTGATGAGGAGTCTAGTACGACATAGCTTACCTCACTACAAAGTATCTTTTAATCCTTTCATTATGAGTTATGTCACATGCAAAAGTGTTTGAGCATTTCTAGGTGTCTTCATGTTTGTCCATTCCTGAAATTCTAACATGTACCTACAAATAAACTGTACCCTGGAATATTGACTCAGTATTTAATTATTTATGAATTAATAAGTATTAGGGTAGGTGTATTTGTCAGTGTTCTCTAGAGGAACAGAATCAATTGATTATAGTAATTGCAACAGGAGACTTTGTTAGATTGGCTTATAAGGTCAAAGACTGGATAGTCCCACAATGGCATCTGCAGGCTGGAGAGCCAGGGGAACCAGTTGTTGCTCAGTACAAGAAGCTGAAAGCCCTAGAACAAGAGGTACCAGTGATGCAGCCCCAGACCCAAATCAAATGCCATGAAGCTTCCTGGAGAGTGACTCCTGCAAGTTTTCACTTAAAGACTGAAAAATATGGAGTCTGATATCCACCAGGAATGGCTATAACAGAAAACTCACTCACTGAAAAGGAACTCCTCTGTGCATGTGTGCTGCCCCACCAATTTGAGCTGCCCACTCCTGCTTTTAGTTCCACCCAGGGGTCCCTGGTATCCAATGCCACCTACATAAGGACAGGTCTTTTCTCCTCAGTTCATTAACTCACAAGCCAATCTCTCTGGAAACACCCTCACTGACATAGCAAAAATGTGAATTACCAATTTTCTAGGTGTCTTTCAATCCAGTCAAGTTGACAATGAGAGTAATCACAAGAGTAGGTAATATATTTAAAATCTCTTTAAAAATATATTTGGTTGTTACTTTTTGTGATGATTATTAGATCAACTTTGGTTAGAAGAGACTAATTGAAGATAGCAATAAAAATTTAGTTGCTTGTCAACAGCAAACATCAACTGTGTTGACTATATTCTTGAAGATTAAGAAAATAATTTTACTGAGACAGATTATAAATGTGAAAATGATGACAATGAGTATGGCTACCACACTGAATGATCCACTCACCCTGAGGTATATACACTATGTGTTCTGTATATCTGCCCAACAGCAAGCTGATTTCACTGCCCTGGACAACTGATTCTAATAAGTTAATTCCTCAAAATTAATTAATCCAAATATAGTCAAAGTCAATTTGAGAATCCAAAATAATGAAATTCACCAGGATATTAATGGGATGTGTGTGTGTGTGTGTGTGTGTGTGTGAGAGAGAGAGAGAGAGAGAGAGAGAGAGAACCCTAACTAGACATAATAATCAAAGATATTCTGAATGGTTATTTTATATTTATTCTTTTATACTTTGTAGTACTTTCAGCATAAAATGCTAAAGTAACTATATTTTAAAATAATTATTTGGAAAACAGAATTGATAATGAAGTAAAACACTATTTTAAGTCTTTCTTAAATCACTTAGGACAATTCATGAAAGATGTAATTGCATTCAGCCCTCTTTCAGCAATTTCTTTCATCACACAAAATAAAAACAAAATTGCACACAAAAACATAAAAACATTAAGTATAGAAAAAAAGACTTTTCAGGGATAGTTAAGATCTCTAAAATATCTTCTCATTCCTGTTACTTTTGTGCCTCTATATTTGTACCCTGAGGTTCCTAATCACCAAAGGAAATGTAATTGCTAAAATATATGAAGCATATTGATGTTATCTTTGTCCCATCAACACTGCTGCAAAGGGAAATTAAGTAAGAAAAAATGCTAATTATTTTATACCTTAAATTATAATGTTTGACCTTATATTTTCAGGTATCGTCCAAAATACAACATGATCCTTTTCTAAATGTGTATTTCTAAAGGCTCTAAACAAATTTACCTTGTCCTTTTGCCTATCTTAATCAGAATTCCCCACAACTAAGGCAAATGGTATCACTTTCAGTGACTTTCTTAATACTTCACTGGTTGTATGAACTATAATGTCTCGATTTTGAATAATATTCACAATAAGATGGCAGGACTTTCATTCTAGCAAGAAGCCATTCACCAAACACAGGTGTTATGAAATATCCATTTAACGATATCTCTTTCTGAAGGTAACTTATATCTCTAGCTCCTACAATCAAGCACATTTACAAGGTTTATTAATAAGGGATTTTAGGTTATAAGTGTTAGGAGATAAGTCAAGTTGGTTTAAACTTACAGTAAAGAGGAATTAGAAAATAAGAATATAGGACATTTTTATAGAACTCAGGGGCAGAAATGCAAGGCTCATTACAGAAAAGACTTACATCAGAAACTGGGGAGCAGGAAGAATCCCTTTGGATTCCTTCCATTTCCTCTCTTCTTCTTTCTGTAGGCTTTATTTACTCTTCTATCCCTTGTTAACTCAAACTTTTCTGTCTTTCTGCCCATGTGAGCTCAAACATTTCTTGATTCCCTTACCAAGTTTTAACACATGGGAAAATGCATTGATTCTTATGCCCCTTGATTCTTCAAGTCCTTGTTAGTGTATATTTGACTGCTTAAAACTCTGGTCTGAAGTCCTTTCATATTTTAACAGGTTGTAGCAGAAGATGGGGAGAAACTATTGTTGCATAGAGCCAGACCTGTGAATGGTGTAGCAGATCTCCACCCAGAGAAACAGCAATTGCCTGATAGATAGAGCAACAACATCTGAATAAAAACAGCTTTTTTGTTTATTTTTGGCTAATTTTGTTATTGTACATAGAAGTGACTATTAAAATATACCAGTAGCGACATTTTTTATTTTATTGGATACTAGCACCATCTAGGATCAGAAACTTCTATAATAACTGTAGAAATGTAAATTCAAATAAATGCATCACAGTTAGCTTTGTTATGTCATATAATTGTGTCTGTGGCCATCAGATTTTTGCACCTTTTTCACCAATCTTAAGTCACTGGTGCATCTAAAAGGGATATGTTAATAGGCTTAAAATAGGATATAGAATAAATACAAAATATGTTATATATAGTCTATATTTGAAAGTCGAGCTGCTAAAGCAAAAGGAAGACATGTTGAAGTTAAAGATATAAACAGAAGATTTCAAATGGCAGCTCAATAAGACAAAATCAATATTATAATGACATGTGAAAAGACCTGGAAATAGAAAACAAAAAGGGAAGAACACACTCTGCTTTTCCCACTTAAAGAACTAAAGAAAAAAACTCAAGTGTTGAGTAAAGGATTCTACAAGGAAAATATTAAATTACAAAATACATCAAAAGAAGATTGAAGGAATACACAGTTATTATACTTAAAAGAATTGGTAGATGACCAATCATTTCAAGAGGTCATGTACGATTAAGAACCAATGGTTCTGAAGGAAGAAGTGGAAGCTGCCTTAAAAGCATTGTCTCATGTTTCATGAAACATGAAACATTGTCACTGACATGAAACATAAGTCTCCAGGAACTGATGGAATACCAATAGAGATGTTTCAACAAACAGATGCAACACTGGAAGTGCTCACTTGTCTATTCCAAGAGATTTGGAAAACAGCTACCCGGCCAAATGATTGGAAGACATTCATATTTGTGCCTATTCCCAAGAAAGGGGATCCAACTGAATATAGAGATTATCAAATGATGTCATTAATATATCACACAAGTAAAATTTTGCTAAAGACGATTCAAAAGTAACTGCAACAGCATGTTGACAGGGAACTAACAGAAAATCAAGTCAGATTAAGAAGAGAGCGTGGAACCTGGGACATCATTGCTAATGCCAGATGGATATGAGCCAAAAGCAGATAATACCATAAAAATGCCTACTTTTTTTGATTATGCAAAGGCATTTAGCTGTGTGGATTACAACAAATTATGGATAAAACTGTGAAGAATGGGAATACCAGAGCCCTTAATTGTACTCATGAGGAATCTCTATGTGGACCAGGAGACACTTGTTCAAACAGAACATGAAACCATGCCCGGTTTAAAGTCAAGAAAGGTGTGACTCAGGGCTATATCATTCACTGTACCTCTTCATTCTCTATGCTAAGCAAGTATCAGCAAAGCTGGATTTTATGAAAAAGAACATGACATCAGGGTTAGAGGAGGACTCATTAACAACCTATGTTATACAATAACATAACTTTGCTGGGTAAAAGTGAAGAGGATTGAAACATTTATCAATGAAGATCAAAGAACACAGTCTCTAATATGGATTGTGCTTCAGTCTCAATTAAATAAAAATCCTTCCAGCTGGGTCAGTAAGCACCATCATGATAAATGGAAAAATAATTGAGGTTGTCTAAGATTTTGATTTACTTGCTTCTACAATCAACACCCATAGGAACAGCAATCAAGAAATCAAAAGACACACTCTATTGAGAAAAGCTGTTGCAAAAGACCTCTTTAAAGTTTTAAAAAATAAAGATGTCACATTGCAGATGAAGGTGTACCTGACTTATGCCATGTTATTTCCAATTGCATCATGTGCTTGTAACAGCTGGACAGAGAATAAAGCAGACAGGAAAAAACTGATGCTTTTGAAATATGGTGCTAGAAATCAAGAAAAATGAAATAGGGTCATTCGCAGCAAAATGGATGGAATTAAGAGAAAATTATTTTAAGTGAACGAACACAAGCTCAGAAAGAGAAACAACACATGTTCTCACTCATATGAGAGAGCTGACTCAAAATTACAAGAAGGAAAAATCCTACTCAAAGGTCAGATCACATTAAAAGGTGGGGAGGGAAGATAAGAATGAGGTCAATATAAATGGACTAAAAATCACATGTAATTGTTCTAACAAGACGGAAACAAAGACCACTACAGGAAAAGTTTCTATCTTAAACAGAAATGGAACCCAAGGACATATAGAAAAATACTATATAGTAAAAGATAGAGAAGACCTGGATGGGAAACTTAGATGGGAAGGGGGGGAGGGGGGAAACATAGAGGAGGGTAAGGGGTAACCTATGTGAATAATGCTTATCAAATTTCATATATGAAAATTGTCACATGAAAAGCATGTCAAAATGAATCACATTATGATGTACATTAAAAATTACTAATTAAAAAATAAATAAATAAAGTTTAAAAGGATAAACATAAAAAAAGAAATATGGTGCTAGAGACAAATGTTGAATACATGATGGACTGCCAAAAGAACTACAGATCCATTTTACAAGAAGTGCAACCACAATGCTCCTTGGAAACAAGGATGGTTAGACTGCATCTTATGTAATTGGGACATGTTGTCAGGAAGGACAAATCCTTGGAGAACAATATCATGTTTGGGAGAGTAGCAGGTCTATGAAGAAAAGGAAGACCCTCACATATATAGATTAACACAGTGGCTGCAACAATGGCCTAAACAAACAAACAAACAAACAAAAAGATCATATGCATGGGACAGTCTTGGGGAGTGTTTCCTTCTGTTGTATACAAGGTAGCCATGAGTTGGACCTGATCTGAAGGCTCCTAACAATACCAATATTGAATATGCTAATTTTGTGTAAAATTAGAAATAATAAAAAAGTGAATATATATTTCTTTATAAGTGCAAAAAGAGACGCTGTAAAAGCAATCATAAAATAATTACATATGAAGAAGAAAACAAAGTAGAAGGAACAAGTATTGAAAATAGTATTCTCTATATCTCCTGACTATATTTTTGAAGTTTTCTCTTGAGGACAAATCTTGCTATGTAGCCCAGTCCTGCCTTAATCCCACCATCCTCCTGCCTCAATCTCCTGAGTAATGTTTTGACTTTTGGATCATGTAAGTTATTTGTATTTTAAAAAGTAAAATTAATTGGACATAACCATAAAGTTGAAAGCAAATTTACATATCCAAAATAAATGTTAATTTTATTGCATAGTTACCAAAAAGAATAATTTTGAATGACTTTAAAATTTAATATTTTGAACATTCACCTGCAGTAGAATTCAGCCTAAAGGCAAACAAAATTTATAAAGAAATCTCCAGCTTTACTCAATTTTTTATTTTTAGTGATAGGATTATCATTACTATTCTATTCTTTTTTATGGTGCTAAGAAATGTGCCAGGACCTCAGGCAAGTATACTACTACTGAGCTACATCCCCAGCCCTGGCATTATTTGAGTCTAGTATATACATACATGAGCACCTAGTAAATAAGTAATTATGTTCATGTTTTGGGATAACATTATAGTGTATAAGAAAAGAGATACACATGTAACACCAAAATTCATTGTAATGATATCAAGATGGAAATTGGCATATGAATTCTTCAGATTTTCTAATAGAATATAACTTGGATGCCCTCACACAAAAGCCTAGAAACAATAACAACTCAATAAGAATAGGCTCCTCTATCTCTGAAACTATGAAGTATGAAATTTTATAGCAAGGAAACATTGATTGATTTTCACACTGATATAAGAAATGTTTGAGCTGAATTTTTCACATTTCTTGAGATAGCAAAGGAACAATAATTTCTAATAATGTTATCTCAAAAGCACTAAGGGACAAAAATGACAAATCTCTAATTGAGCAAAGGTAGGAAATCTGTGCAGCAAAATGGAAAAAGTCGTACTGATGAATTCTACATGGAATATATTTTCCAAATAGTAAATTGAGATAAATAGTTAAAGAGAAAATATAGCAAAATATGAGTAGTCATAATAAATAATGCAAATAAAAACTTTATTGATCACTACCTAGGCATGCAGAGCACCACTTCCTTACCTAGAAATTGGCAATTAAATTAAAATTTAATATCTTCCCTGTAGATCACATAAGAGGTGTATTTTGGTATATCCAATAATTCTAACTGATAAAAAGTAAATCTTAGAGAAGAACTTAGTTAATAAGTGAGAAATACCAGAATAAAAACAATGTCATTTTGCAATTTATAATGAGATGATTGCTTCCAACAGAGGAATAAGCAATTAGATGAAAGATTAATGGAGGATGTTACAAAGGAGGGAACAGGCTATTGCCATCAGAACACATAATCAGTGTTATCATTTTTGAAAGTGAGAAAAATAGATATTTTGTAACTCCTAGAAACAATATTACCAAAGTTGAATCTTAGGAAAAAATTGTTCCTTCAACAGTCTAAATGCCATTACAAACAAGGAGACAGGCAAATCAAGAATGCAGTTCCTACCACTGGGAAACTGACCTGGTGTTCCCACTGTAGTAAGGGCAGGAAATGAAAGAAGGAAGTGGCTGGAAAGAAGAGAGTATCCTAAAGTAACAGAGACCTTGGAAACACAACAATCAACTTTCAATTTATGTTGATACTAATTTGAATGAACTGATTTTGCACAGACATTTTTGTGACAATTTAGGAAATATGAATATGAATTAGTATTAAATATAAAGAAATCACTGCTAATTTCCTTAGACATATATAAAAACAATTGTTCAAAACAAGAAATTTCATAACTTTGAGATATATGGATATAATTGTCTAAAAGTAGGATGATATAAAATCATATCTAAATAATTGAAGAAAAATGAGAGAGAAAACAAGTGTGTTGAAATCTAATTATTGAAACTACATAGTAGGTATAAGAGATTTTCTTAACTTCTGTCCCCTCTTTTGACTATGTTTAGAAATTTTATGTTTTAAGACATCTAAGTACTATTACCCAAATTATAAATAATTATTCTGCAATATGATTCCAAAAAAGTATCATCATTGATCCAGTTTGGAGCTTGAGCCTATATAGTCTGTATCTTTCCCATTGCATCAACTAAGCAAATAATTGTTGTTAGGTGCCGTAGACTTGGTGTCCAACTCATATCTTACATATAACAGATGAAACACCATTGTTGTTCTTCTCTGCTATTCATAGGGTTTGCAATAGATGATTGTGTTCTGGGAGTAGGTTGCCGGGTCCTTCTCCCAAGCCTACAGCACCTGATGTAACCAGGCAGTCTCCCATCCAGGTGCTAACCAAGCCTTACCCTCTTGGCTTCTGAGATCTGAGGGGATTGGATGCCACAGTGGTGTAGCTGCAGGCAAGCAAATTATAGCTGGGAATAAAAGGGTAAATATGGCGATGAAGATTTTTTAAATCCCGGAAACGAAACAACATAGCTTGATCAGAATCCTCTTTGATTTTACTCTCTGCTTTGTCATTGATGATGTTAAACAACAAATTTTAAGAAATTGCTTATATTAAAGGTGAATACTTACATTAATACCTGCAGCAGTAGCACTGTGGTATCCGATCCCATCAGATCTCGGAAGCGAAGTAGGGTCAAGCCTGGTTAGTACTTGGATGGGAAACCGCCTGGGAAAACGAGATACTGTAGGCTTAGGAGAAGGACCGGTCAACCCATTCTCAAAAATCAATCCGCCATTGAAAAACCCTATGAATATAAGAGAAGCACTAACAATCCTGTTTTGCCTGTTGTACGTAGGGTCTTTATGAGTTGGATACCAACTCCATGGCACCTAACAACAATAACTTATATTAAAGGAGGTTGGTTTGGTGTGACAGGCCTGACTTCTGATGGCTGATGATCTGACTGTGAGCACCCTTTCCCTGCATGATGATGTCATTTTAAAAGCTAGTAATCAATCATGGAGGGAATATTTATAATTAAGAAATTGGCAGATACTAAAAGTTATGCTCATTCCTCCCATGAAGCAATCACCAGCATGTTAGTGGTTGTATAAAATGTTGGATTTGCATGGGGCTCAAGAAATAACATTTCTCTCTGCCAGTATTAGTCTATAGACACCAAGATCACCACTGATGTTATTATAAAGCTGACCCTGGACACCAGTGGCTTAGTTGTGAGAAACTGAAAGAGTTAAAGTCCCTGTTGTCCATTCTAGATTAGGGAACAGCTCACTTGAGAAAAAGTTTGGCTTTTAAGAGAATAAAAATATTGATCCAACTTCTTGCCCTTCCTCTGAAACAGTATAAAAAGGAAATAACAAGAAAAAGAACAAATCTATCAAATTTATATTTTTGAGAGGATTATTTAAATAAATAAGTAGCATCACATTAGAAAATGTGAGCCCATGTCTCCTCCCACAAGCAATAAGCCTCATCTCAATTCCATGTCCATAATATAGAAAACAGGATTGTGAAGAAAGCAGAACTTCAGGGAAAAACAAATGTTGCTGGAACAAATGGACATACACAAGAAAAAAAAATTATACACAGACCTTGCAAGAATTAGTTCAAAGTAGAGAGAAATATAAAATGCAGGGGCAAAAAAATCTTCCAGAAGATAAAATTGGAGAAAACCTAAATGGCCATGAATTGACTATGTAGGTCCTACACCAAATCCACAAAAGAAAGATTGGCAAGTTGGATTTTATTAAAATTAAAGTCTGCAAAATGAAAAACACTATGAAAAGAATGAAGGGTAGAAGCACAGACTGAGAGAAGGCATTTTCAGAAATCATGTATCTTATGAAGTACTGGTATCCAAAATATAAAATCTTAAAACTAATTGATTAGAAAACTCCTCAGTTTTAAAAATTAGCAAAAGATGTGAATGGATAACTTATCAAAGAAGGTCTACAGATGGAAAATAAGTATATGAAAATATATTCAACACCTTATATCTTTTTTGTTGTTGTTAGATGCTATTGAGCCAGGTCTGACCCATGGCGACCCTCATAGGGTTTTCAATGGCTGATTGCTCTTGGAGTGGATTGCCACACCCTTTTCCCAATTTTATGGTGCTGGGGATTGAACCTGGGTCCTCAGAGAATACAGCACAACACTCTACCAACTAAGCTATACCCCAGCCTCATATGTCTTTAGGAGAATGCAAATTAAAACAATTAGTTACCACCATGTACCTATCAGAATAACAAACTCAAATACTGATACTGCCAAATGTCTGAGTGATGTGGCGCAAAAAGAATTAACATTCATTGCTAGTGAAAATGGTACTTGCCACCTTGACAATTTCTTACAAAGCTAAACTTCATTTTACCACAAATGTCAGGGATTTGGGGGAGGTGATATAAAGATAGATCACAGGGGATTTTCAGGGCTTCTCAATGGACAAAGCTAAAATAATTTGATCAAAATAAATACATAAATAAACAGTATTGGATTATAGCCCAAAGTATCATATGAATATCTATGAGTCCAAGTGAGTCCAAATCATCGAGTAGATACATAAATGTTTTTAAAAAAGAGTATAAACAACTCTTCCACGTGGACAAATTCCAAACAATTTCTGTAGGTACTTACTTCTTGAGGAAGTAAAGCATAATTCCTATCTTACTGTAATAACTAGCATCAAGGAATATCTGACAGTATACTTCTATTAATGCTTTTTCTACTGAAAATTATTATCACTAAACTTTCCAAAAGAATAATATAGTTAAAAATACAATGCTGAGATGAAGTACAATTATGAGAGAACTGGAGAGAGAATTCTGTAAATTGGCATTTTCCTCAGTAATTTAATCAAATGGAACTGGGCAGGGAGTATTATTGAAGAATAGAGTTTGAAGAAGTGTAAAGATAATACATTTCAACTGCTGTTAGTGATATGGGTACTGAGACTAATTTGAAAGAAGTGATAAAGACTATATCCTCAGATTAGAAGGGACAATATGCTTTTACAAGGCAGGTCCATTGTCTTAAATTTTCATAAAAATAGGGATCAAAAGGACACAAGTTTTGTTGAATCATTATTGAAGCTTCATGCTACACACAGAAAAAAATAGTGTAGGATTTCAGACACATTTTATAATGCAACACTAAATTCAATAATAAATATGAAAAATGCCTAATTATTTCACCAAGGTTTTATGACACTTAATATCAAGCTTCAAATATTTTATCAAGTATGAATACCAATGTGATATAGAATTTAAGATTTTATATAAAACCTGCCTGTTTATAAAATAGTTTAAGTA
>VMDO01030351.1:0-15841 GCA_007922755.1 Pedetes capensis | reverse complement strand
GTGAGACCCTCTTCCCCAAAACAAAAACAAAATAAAACCATCAGAATAAGATCACCATTTTATATGCTGAGAAGTACTATAACTTCTAGTAAAAAAAAAAAAATCAAAAGATAATTTGAAATTTAATTCATTAAGCATTAAGCACTGGAGGTTCTATTGTGTATCAAGTATTGTGAAGAAAAATCTGTATAAACCTTCAGTCCCATAATTATCTGGTTAGAGTGATAAAAGTGATGAAGATTCACCATTAATAAGTGGAATTAGAGATATTCAAATACCCACCATTTTCACATGTACAGTAGACTCTTGATTAGTCATTTCTTGGTTATCCAATCTTCTGGATTTTTTCCAGGTGGTATTCAAAGCAAGAGAGAGAGAAAAAAGTACACGTGACATACATACATTTCAGACTCTTCATGTATGTTAATAACATACAAAGGTGGTATTCTTGGTATGACTTAAATACCAAGGTATTGCAAGCATGTTTTTTTTTTTTCTTTTCTAAGAAGCTCAGCAAAGGATTTACTTTATCCAGTGAAATTTTAGATTGAAAATATAGGAGCGTTTGAAGCTCTCCTATAAAAACATATGGCATAAGAAGACTTGAATATAAAGCGAAGCATATACTTGCAAGAACAGGCTTTACAGCAAGGATATTTTATCAATATTTTCTCTGTATAAAAGAATGAAGGCTGTGGGAAAATTATGTGTTGGTACTACTGAATATATGCAGGAATACACAAAGTAAGGTGAAACAGTATTCAAAAGTTTAATTTTCATTTCAATTTTCTTGTATTGAAATCTTTCATTTTGTGATATGATATGATTAAGATCTGATTTTGTTTGAATCTAGCACAGAGTCTGGTATAGAATAGGTATGTGACAGTGCTTGTCAAATGAAATCAGCATGTTTAGGAGTCTGGGTGAAGTTTACATGTATCCATAAAATCAAAAGAAAATATCCCTCATCATCATTCTAAATTTTTTTCTTTCTTACAGCATAAATTTTATTTCCTCATAATGACTTTACTTTTAGTTTATTTCAGATAAGTAAAATTTTACAATTAAAACTCTATTTCTAAAAGGCCATTTAGAAACTTGGGGATGTAGTTCAGTAATAGAGGTGTTGCCTAGTATGCAAGAGGCCCTGGATTCGAACCTCAGCATAATAAATAAATAAATAAATAAATAAATAAATAAATATTTAAAAAGAAGTCAGTGTTCGAAAGTAAAACAATAATCAACTCTTAACAGTCTCTTCAAATATTACTTAAATAAAACACAAGCAAAAGCAAGGAGTCACTGGAAATTTGATAATGACCAGCTTTTAATAATTCAGACACTATGCAAATTTCAACTGAAGAGCTGTTTCTTAATGCTCATTAGCAATATGACTAGAATTTATCCTTGTTCAAAGACAATCTCACACAGTGATACTATAGTCTTTCTACAAAAATCACTCTGACATCTGTATCACTGTAAGTATAAACACTAAGGCATAAATGTCAGCATTCTGGCACTATCTTGAAGGAAGACATTGAATATTAGGGCAGAGTATTTTTAACTAATAGGTTTGTAAACCTATACCTGGTATATATAAAGTTCTGGCTTGCTTTGCCAGCAGTCATCTGTTGAAGATGCTTCAAGAGAAGAGTTGCTAGGAAAAAAAAACCACATTAAGTGCAGAAGACATGTTCAAAAATAGAAAATACTACCCTTGAACTATGAACTCTCTGCAAAGGAAGTTTTAAAGTTTTAAAGTCTGGAATCTTTAAATGTGGTCTCGAAAACTGTGAAAATACTTTGTATGCTTTCAGTATGAGGGTAAAGTCTCTACTGTAAGTATTCATTACAAGGAATGAAGGCTAAACCGAGAGGTAAGAATTTCATTTAAATAGCAAACTGCATCAATTAACATTTTAGGTTGGCATATCATTCTGAGGAAAGATGACAAACCAATTAATGAAAATGTGTATATTTACATAAAAATATATTTACTTTAAAACAAATCTTAAAGTATGTGGATGTGAACTGAATACGTTTAAAAGCCTGCTGACTCTGTCCTATAAGAAAGTGAAAAAAATTATAAAAAGATTAAATTTGTTAATATGGCTTTAAAAGTTGTAACTTTGCTTTAATTTTGATACTTGCAGAAACATGTATAGCACACTGATAAAGTAATGAAATTCTGTACATTGTATATTTCTTATATAAGAAAAGGCAGGTATCACTACACTATGGAAAGGGTACCAGTAACAGTATTAAACAACAACATTGAATCCAGTTTTATTTGCTGCCCTTTCTCCATAACCAGTACTATTTGTCTTAAGTTCAGATTTATTAAAATGTCACTTTCTTAGAGTGATTAGTACATAGAAAATCAAATTATATATTTTTTCCATAGGGTTTCCTTGGGGTATTTAAATCTCCTTAATAAGACTTTTAATTCAGTAATGAAAAAATATATAAACTATAAAGTGAAACTTTCTCAATACAGGCAAAATAAAAATGAAACTGAAAAATGAAAATGAAACTGTAGGAGGAAGGATAGGAAAAAATAAAATTCAAAGGCTGGTTATTTTAAAATGGGAAATTTATACCAATTTTCTCCAATAGAAATACAGCAGAGTCAAAGTTATATGTATACTTGTAAAATTAAACAATTTCGGAGCTCAGAATATATTCCTCTATCCTATCTTTACTGCCCTCACTGATTCTAACACCTTATAGTATTTTTCAAAACAAGTAAACCAAGGCATGTGGGAATTAAATATTTATACCGGTCAGTTGTTTTGTCCTTGCCTTTGTCCAGGAATAACAGCATTAAGTGGCAAGCAATATCCAGGGATGTAGGGCTTGGATTATAAACTACCAATAAAAAAAATAACCAAACTGAAGAAACAGTCTGCTCACATGATCCAATTTTTATCTCATATAAAGAAAAATATATACAAAACTTGGAGAATTCAATTACTTTAAATCTAACATAGCCACAATATTCTAGGATTTATTATAATATACATGTGTGTATCTTGAGGAGATTGCTCAGTTTTGTTTTGTTTTGTTTTGATGCTGGGGGTGGACCCTAGGGCCTCTGCATGTTAGGCAAGTACTCTACTGCTAACCTACATTCCCAGCCCCTACATGTTTGAGTCTTAATCTTCAGTATACAAGTTGTTTTATCAGTCATTTAGCTTTTATCAATTCGTAAAATATACCATGATAATCCTAGTCTATAGTATCATGAGTAAACCTCACAGGCACAAAAATTAACAATCTTTATTACCATCCCTAATAAATTGTTCCAATCCTACTGACACAAAGCATGTGGCAATCAGCAAAATTGAGTCACATAGCAACTGAAAGAATGAAATTAGAACTTATAGTACCTCGAGGGTACTTTGCTTTTTCTTAACATCTACATGTCAAATAAGAAACTCCTAAAATCAGAACGTATAAATGTACTTTTTGAGCCAGGTCACTTGAAAACTTTATATATTCAAACTTTCGCAAACTGTAAAGAAATTTTATATAACACTGGATCACTCTCCTTTACTTCCTATTCGTATTTTTAAATG
Source organism: Pedetes capensis (assembly GCA_007922755.1). Classification (NCBI taxonomy): domain Eukaryota; kingdom Metazoa; phylum Chordata; class Mammalia; order Rodentia; family Pedetidae; genus Pedetes; species Pedetes capensis. Next base: position 12,263 of record VMDO01030351.1, on the reverse strand, counting down.
CCTGGAGTTTCAACAAGATAAAGAATCAAATAAGAATTACATAAAGTTAAACACATAAACGGTAAACACTTACCCTGAAGGTAACCGGACAAGCTACACCAGCAAAAGAAAATTCTTCCTGTCTGAGAAGTTCTAATATAGCACAAGGTGCAACAGAGGGCGGTTCCAAAAGCCTTGACTAAGCCCTATGCAAAACAGACTTGTGACGCACTACTGCACAGTGCTTTATTATGCTGTGGGCAACACAACCTTGCTGGCTCTCATCCAGTCACTAGTTAGTCCACAGAACATAGTCAACTGAAAAATCACAATGCTTAAGAGCAGGTAAATCTATTACAACATGAGCAACTGGCTCTGCAAAGAAAGAAGGAAACTCTACCTTAACACTTAAAAATATTTTTTTTCTTAAGGTATCTTTTGATTTGTCAGTATGCTTGTGCTATGTGCAGTTTTTTGTGTGAATGTGGTATGTCAACACAAAGTAAAAAAGATTTAGTTTGGTTGCTAGAGCTAGGGAAACAGGGCAGAGCGATTGCTCAATGGGTATAGAGTTTCAGTTTTAGGAGATGAAAAAAGTTCTGAAGGTGGGTGATGGTGATGGTTGCACAAGAATGTATCTAGCACTGCCAAACTGTACCTTTAAACATAGTTAAAATGGTACCTTTTATATTTTGTATATTTTACTCACAACTAATTAGCTGATGTAAGGCCTATGAACAAAGCCATGATAAATGGAAATATGGTCAATAGAACATTCCTAAGTCTTTACAGCAGGACAGTGGGATTTAAAGTGATGATAAATGTTTTTCTTCATATTTCCTGTAAACTTTAATAAGACCATGCCATAAAATCTGAAAACAATGAAATTTAACTTATATTTTAAAAATACTAGAAGAGCCAGGTACAACAGTGTGCACCTATAGTTTCAGCCACTCAAGAAGGGGAGGCAGAAGGATCAGGTTGAATCCAGGAGGGGCAGCCAGCCTAGGCAAAACAGCAAGACACTGTTTGAAAAAAAAAAAAAAAAGAAAGAAAGAAAAAGAAAAGAAAAGAAAGAAAGAAAACAGTTCTTTTTGTTAGAAATAAAAGTAAACTGTTGTGAAGAAACTATTTTTAATTTTAAAGACAACCAGTCTTGCTTTTAAACTGAATAGTGGGATGGCAATATACTAATATCATGTCAGGACCTAATAGATAAGCGAGAATATGGGCTCTAGGAAGTTTTATCATCAGGAACATGGCTAAGCTATACTTATGTAAATAGTTTTTTCTATCAGCTTTCTCTCTACTCTGCTCTGAGAAATCTAACCCAGGTAATACTTCAGTAATCAAATTTTATGAAGTAGCATTCTCTATTAAAAACAACACAAAATAATTTTTAATTTTTTGTTTTGTTTTGTTTTGAGAAGGGGTCTTGCCCAGGCTGTTGGTGAACTCCTTTAGCTCAACTAATCCTCCTTCAGCCTCCAAGTGTATGCTACCATGCCAGCTTTGAAACTGCTTTTTAAAATGATCAGTTACCTAAATTTGGTATCTACTAAATGTGAAACTTGTGGCACTGCTATCTTATTTTAATAAAATGAGAAGATTCATAACAAAATATTCCTCTAAGAGGAAAACCTTTTGTGTCTACTTAGTAATGAGAGGTTGGGACATCAAGGACAGCAAAGGTCCTCCAGTTTGGAAATATTTGGAATTATGTATGAAAACAAAGAATGTTGGAATTATACTCCCACAACCTTCTTAAAGGACCAGTTAGAAATATTATTAAAAGCTTTAGAAATATACATTCCCTCTGACATACCCATTTTGTGTCTAGTAATTTATCCTATGGAAGTCAGTCAGTACCCAAAGAGTTAAGAACATACATTGCAGATTTGTTTTTATAATACTAAGAAACTGCAAACAACCTAAATGCCAATTCCTAAATGACTATTAATACAGAAGAAGTAGGGGGACTGGAATGTAGCTTAACAGTAGAGCATTTGCTTAGCATGCACAAGGCCCTGGGCTCAATCCTATAATCCAACAACGAGGAGGCAGAGGCAAGAGGATTCCAAGTTAGAGGCCAGAGGTAGCCTGTATAACTAAGACAGACCCTGACTTAAAATTTAAAAAAAAAAAAAAAAGAGTTCTGGGTACAACCCAGTGGTAGAGCACTTGCACAGTATGTGCAAGGTCCTGGGTTAAACTCCCAAATATCTCCCCAACACACACACACACACACAAACTTGGAGAAGGGAATAGATTATGATATATTCATAAAATATAAAATTATACAGCTCGTAAAAATGATTATAAGTAGCTAAAATTTACTAAATTCTAAGCACTTGACATTCCTCATCCCATATATGTTGTTGTTGTTAGGTGCCATCGAATCGGTATGCGACTCATAGTGACCCTACTTACAACAGTTGAAACACTATTGTCAGTGCTTCTCTGCTGTTCGTAGGGTTTTCAATGGCAGATTGATTTTTGGGGGTGGGTTGCCAGGACCTTCTCCCAACATTCCATTTATAGGACTTGTAATAATCCTAGAAGGTATATGCTATTATCATCTTCATTTTCCAGATGAGTAAATTAAGGCTTATAGCTGCTAAGTGGTAGAAATGAATTCTCTGACTCCAGAACCAGAATCCAAGTCTTCAGGTCAGTAGGCAGTACTGGTCCATGAGATCAGTACTTATACACACACTGCAACTGTATATGATCTAGAACTGAGTGAAGAAAGTTATTAAGAACACCTACAGATAAGAGTCCAACTGTAGGAAGAAAAATCTTTATAAATGTATAGAAAAATCTAAAATAGGACACATATGATAGCATCAGTGATAGGATTAAGGGACCACTTTTATATCCTGAGTTTTAGGGAAAAGAACACAATTCCTCTGAGAAATAAAATGATGCATTAAAAATGTCAGAGTAGTAGCACCAACATTCTCTATAATCAGAAAACATAAAAAGCTAGTCAACCTTATATGGATGGACTGTTTGAAACACTGTTTGTAAAGTAGAGACAGAAGCAAGGAATTCAGCCAGCTTACTCTACAACAAAATGCTTGATGGCAAGAAAAGAAAGCTGGTTAGTATCATGTCAAGGCCGGTGTTGGGAACTGGACGTGGTGGCGCCTGTTTGTAATCCCAGCTCTTGGGAGGCTCAGAAGGAAGATATTGAGTTCGAGGCCAGCCTTGGTTACACAGCAAGACTCAGTCTCAGAAAAAGAAAAGAACAAGTATTGGTGTCCTGGAGCCTAAGGGCAGGTGTTTTCAGCTCTGCTTAGTGTTCACTTGTCCAGCTAGTCTGATACTAGGGAGAGCAAAGGTCGGGAGTATGGGTGTTACTTCCTGCCTTATAAGGGCCTTCTTCATCCTTTTACCCCACTCAGTAACTCTATATATGCTATTGGGGTGGGAGTGAGATAAAGGGGCTAGTATTTCTGGTGGTTTCCCTCCTTGTGGGAATTAGATTCATCAAGCACTTGACTAACATTTGTCTAAGGTTTTCTGACTATTTGTCAAAGTCCTGGAAATGTCGAATGCACTTTATAGACATTCTGATTTAATCAGTATAATATTAAGAGATAGACAACACACACACACACACCCTTTTTCTATACATAAGGAATCTGAAGTCTGGAAAAGTCACTTATGTGATTCATATACAAGAGCTGCAACTTTTTCTTTTTTTTTTTTCTTTTACTATATCATGCCATCTCTAGGCAAAACATACAAATACGTTTATATGAGAAGGCTTGCATTGACTCGAGAATGTTTTGCAACTGTGCTACAGGAAAGAACAATGACACAAGCAAAACACCAAATAAAAGAAACTGGGGCTGGGAATATAGCTCAGTAGCTGAGCACCTGCCTAGAACTCAAGAATGAGGCCCTAGGTTTGATCATCTGTACCCCCAAAAAAGAGAAACTTCTTGTTTCAAATAGCGCTCTCTCTCTTCCTCTCTTTCTCTCTCCGAAAAGGAATGAAAAGAAGCCAGAAGTCAGATTCTTTAGCTGAAGGCTGGACTTTCATCTCTGTATACAATGACTGGGCCTGGTTGCCAAGGGTTCATTGTCATAGAAACAGAAAGCACTCATATCGCTCTTGATGACAAGCCTTAGATCTGAAATTCATAGCCAAAGAGCAGAGAACTTCACATACAGGACCCAAATCTTTGCAAGATTATTTTTCTCTCATTATTACACTGTCACTGGACATCTTTTTTATTTTTTAAATTATCATTAACAAGTATGGATGTCTCTGATTTTTTGTGTTACTAGGGGACTGAATCCAAGGGCCTCTGCAAGTGCTCTATCACTGAGCTGCATGCACAGCCCCCTTAAATTTTTTTTGTTTTTAATCTTGAGACAGGGTCTCACTAAGTAATGCAGGCTGCCTCTGGCCTTAAACTTGGGATCCCACTTCCTGTGCCTTGCTGGGATACAGGGTGGGTGACCATACCACATCTGGATTAGCTCTTTAAATTTTAATTACTTATTAATTGATTTTTTAATCTTTAATATTGATATAGGAAAGAAACAGTCTAGTTTGTGAGCAGGCTATAATAATAAAAACTGTAATAACTATAGTTATTTCTCAATAATTCAATCTAAGAATTAAATATTAGCTTATAATCAGGTTACATGATTCGATTATCATCCTAACAAAGAATGTATTTTTAAATTTAAACCTAAGCTCAACTGACACCATAGAAAGTTATTTAAAAATTTTAAAAAGTGAAGCCATATATAGAAGACAATTCAGTACGAGATGAGATGCAATACTGTGTGTATTGACTCATGCTGCTAAGTGCTGCATGATTTAAATGGAAAGATGATTTTTTTCAAAAACATGCAAAATTTCTCTTCAAACTTCCCTGAAGAAGACAACAGTGAACTACTATGACTACTGTGACTACTGAAAAACAGAAATGAAACAAGATACTATAAATGTTTATATGAACATGGTTAAAATGAATATGGTTTAAAATGTGTAAACAAACAACAAAACCAGAAATCAAACAATGAATTATGTTTTTTAAATGAGTGGCAAATGAGGATTTTTTCATAAGGGTGTTGTCATGTAAAATCACTGCAAAAATTTATCCTAGTAGGTGACTCTTAATGAAGCTGATTGCTGCATTTATCAAATTACAGATGTATTGGTACAATGAACAGCAGCTATGGTTCCCACATCAATAGATTTCTTAAAAACTTTCCAAAGACCTAGATTGAGTAACTTGATTTTCAGAAAATCAAATGGAGTTCTTGAACATGATCTACATTTTTACTTCATTATAAAGGCACCCCCATGTGTCTGTCAGTTTGTTGTGTTATGGGGGCTTATGTGTTGCTATGATGCTGAAAGCTATGCCACTGTCATTTCAGATGCAGGCAGGGCCACCCATAGTGGACAGGTTCCAGCTGAGCTTCCAGACTAAGACAGACAGCCCACTCCCAAAACAATTAGCCATTGAAAAACTATGAATAGCAGAGAAATACTGTCAAATATAGTGCTGGAAAATGAGCCCCCCCAGGTTGGAAGGCATTCAAAAGACAAAGGGGGGAAGAGTTGCCTCCTCAAAGTAGAGGTGACTCTAATGATGGGAATGGAGTAGAGCCCCTGGGACCTCTATTTGCTGATGTGGCATGACTTAAAATGAGAAGGAACACAGTGACTATAACAATAGGCTCAAACATAAAAAAAATCGTGTGCATGGCAGTGTTGGGTAGTGTTTTGTTCTGCTGTACATAGGGTGGCTATGGGTTGGATCTGACTCAAGAGTACCTAATAACAATAACAAAGTTAAAAAGCATTAAATTCTGTAGTTAAAACTCTTTAAAAGGAAATGAGATTTGTGTTGCAATAGATAGATCAGGTTCAACAAAATAAGATGCAAATGAGTAACATAAAGAAAGGAGTCTCTCCTAGCTCTCCCTTCAAAAGCACAATAAGATTTCAAGATGCTTAGCACTGAAATTGTCATTTCCATTTTATTATAGCTGGATCTCTGTGCCTGAAATGGAACAAGATGAAAAACTCTCTATCTTAATATTGGGTTCCTGCCACATCACATACTCAGTATTTTGTGTGTGTGTGTGTGGTACTGGGGGTTGAACCCAGGGCCTCGCACCTGCATGCTCTCCAAGTGCTGGACCACTGAGCTTCGCCCCCAGCCATTTTTTTTTTTTTTTTTTTTTTTTTTTTACTTTTTTGAGACAGGGTCTTGCTAAGTTATGCAGACTGCTTCTGGTCTTGAAACTTTCAGTCCTCCTGCCTCTGCCTCCCAAGCTGCTGGGATTACAGATATGCGCCACTGTGCTGGGCAGTATTCTTTTTGCTGCAAAGAAACAGTATTATTTAGGACTGCCATTTTGCTATAGGGTATATTAAATAAAAATGGCAAAAAGGTTATGTACTTAATAATCCTAGCACTCAGGAGCCTGAGGCAGGAGGGTCCAGAGCAGGAAGTCAGCCTGGAGCCCCTGTCTCAAACAAAACCAATCAACCAACCAAACCCAAACAAAAAGGACAGCAAAATCGACAAAACATACCTAATTTCACTTATAAATACAGATGAAAAAGTCTTAAACCAGCAAGAAACTAAATTGAATAATACAATAAAATAGTTAACATAACTAAATCATACATATTCCAGGAAATAACAGTTTTCAGAGAGGAATGACAGGATCACAAGTGACTGCATCTTCTCTATTCTCTTTCGGTATTTTTCTGTAATCAGTACCTTACTCTTATGCCCAGAAGAAAACAAAATGAAACAAAACAAAAAGGTTCATGTTCTAAGAAAGAGGAAGTGTGTGTGTGTATGTGTGTACACACATACATATGTACACACATAACACTCATACACACACACACATACAGTTAGACATGTCTATGTAGTGCTACTGTATCTTTGGAAGAAATAGACATGGTATATACCAAGTCTTATTTATGAAGATAAAATAAAAATAATCTATTGGGGCAAAATCATACGTTACTCTCTTTTCCACATGGTAGCTTCCTCATTCTATGGCTGGGAGGTTGAACTAATTAGTAAGATACACAAGCTAATTTTCTTACAACACTGGGCATTGAACCCAGGGCCCTGCAATTGCTAGGTAAGTGCTTTACCACTGAGCTACATCCCCAACCCTCAAGATATACAAGTTAATTAAACAATATACCATTTACTTGTCATACTCTGTAGTCATAATGTGTAACTGAGGGATCCTGTGCAAATTAAGCTCTGTTAAAGCATTCTAGAGTCTTACTATATTGTTCTAAAGACATTCAAAGATGTGGAAAGGAGGCTTTTCATTTAGGCTGCTCAAAAATGAAAGTGAGGGTTTGAGGGTGTAGCTCAATGTTAAAATACTTGCTTAGCATGCACAGGCCCTGGGTACAATCCTCAGCACGAGGACGGGGGGGGGGGGGACAATAGAAAACTTGAAAAAATATACTTGCAATTTATTCTCAGGATTAAAATATTTTTTATAAAAGGACCTTGTAAAACAAGAAAAGGAAACCAGGGCTGAGGGTGCTGCTCAGTGGTAGAGCACTTCCTTATTACCACATGCGAGGCCCTGGGTTCAATCTCCAGCACTACTTAAAAACAAAACAAAACCAAAAAAAGTTTCCCTAAGGTTGATGTACATGACTTGGAAATCCACGACCACGAGTTGATTTTTTTGAAATGTACAGTGCACCACATGATCTGTGCATGTATAGTAGAGGGGATTCCAAAGCAAGTAATCCATTTCCCATACCATTTTAGTGAAATTAAATGTCAGTAGCTCAAAGTAAAATAATTATATATCCCAAGCCTCCCTGAAGGGGGTCTTTTAAACCACCTCCAATGATTATAGCTGGCACAAAGGGACCAGGCCCTGTTTTCTATTGTGCTAGATGCTCAGGTTAAAAGCTGCTGCTCAAAATTTGGTGCAATGCTGGCCATCTCCCTGTACACCATCTTTATACTTTAAGAAAGATGTATTAATCTCAGTTAATCAGGAGGCTGAGAAAGGAGAATTGAAAGTTCAAGGTCAGCCTGATCAACTAGTGAGACCCCTCTTGAAAAAATTAATTTCTTTAAAAAGATTCATGATACAATGAAACATTCTGATTTTACCTCCAAATATGATGACTCAAATGGAGCATTATTCAAATACCAAAATTTTAATGTACTACTTAATTGAACCTACTATAAGATGGATAAAACCACCTTTATTAACAGAAGAGTAGGAATAAGAAAATTAACATTTACTAAACAATAAACACTGCTGCTTTATTTATATTATCTCTTTTTTATTTAACCTGGGAAGGTACTTAGAATAATATACTGTTTGTCTCCCAAATATACCATAATTTTAATTTTTATTATTGTAGTACTGAGGGTGGAACCCAGGGTTCTGTGTGTGCTAGGCAAGTGCTCTCCTACTGACCACCCCCAGACCTTTTTTTTTTGAGATAGGCTAAGGTCTGTAGGCTGGTTGTAGCTTTAACTCACAATCCTCCTGTCTCAGCCTCCTGAGTCATTGGGATTACACACACCTGCCAAGGCACCTAGCTCCAAAATACAATATGTAAAACACCAAACGAAATCAAATACAAACACTAAGACAGAACATATTCTATTGCTGTAGTTGTTTTGGGACAGGGCCTAACTATGCAGCCTAGGTTCTCTTTGAACTCATAATCCTCCTTCCTCAGCCTCCAAAATTCTGAGATTACAGACCTGGAAAGACAGAACATATTCTTAATATAATACCCTGAAGGAAACAAGGGGGCAGGAGAGTAGGTGAACCATCTCCATTCTAGGTAAGTGGAAACTGGGGTTTAGAAAAAGCAGATATTTTGTCTAATAATAAACCGTTAAAATGTGGCAGAGCTGAGATTTAAATCAAGGAGTCATCAACTACTAAACTCCCAACTACCATCTCATCTCACTACCTTCATAAGATTATCTAGTGTTCAAACTCCACATTACATTAGTTCAAAAAGATACTGAATATCACTACTAAATAAGCCACAATACATGCATGGAATTATGTAACAATAATCATGGAACAGGGGCTGGGATTTAGCTCAGATGGTAGAGCTCTGCTCTGCAGTCTCTGAGGTCCCAGGTTTGATTCCCAGCACCAAAAAAAAAAAAAAATGGGAGAAGGACGTGGCAATCCACTCTTGAGGCAATCCTGAAACAATCAGCCATTGAAAACCCTATGAGGGTAGCTATGAATCAGACACAACTCGATGGTGGCAACAACAACAATCATGGAACACTAGATAGTTTTCCCTACCCTACCAAGATTAGGAACATGTGACAAAATAGTACCCTTTCCCACCCCCCAAATAAAAATAAAAAATAAAAATATGAGGATGCCCAAGTGCCTTATATAAAATGGCATAGTATTTTCATATAAAATATATACATTCTCCCTGTTACTTTAAATCATCCCTAGATTTCTTATAATACTTATAATAATGTATAAATCATGTGTTATGGTGCATGCCTGTAATCCCAGTGACTCAGAAGGCTGTGGCAGGAGGATGGCAAGTTGGAGGCCAAAGGCACCCTGTATAATTTAATGAGACCCAATCTCAAGATAAAAAAATTAAAAGGGGCTGGAGGTGCAGATCAGTGGTACAGCACTTGCTTAGCATGCATGACACCTTGGGTTCAATCCCCTAGTTCTGCCAGTAAAAATCCCCGTATACAATGTAAAGGCCTATAGCATACAATCCTGACATCTGATCCCATCTGACCTTGGAAGCTAAGCAGGGTCAGGCCTGGTTAGTACTTGGATGGGAGACCACCTGGGAATACTGGGTGCTGTAGGCTTGGAGGAAGGACCCGGCAGCCCACTTCCAAAACAATCAGCCACTGAAAACCCTATGAATAGCAGAGAAGCACTGACAATAGTGCTAGGCATGGCACAGTGTCAGGTAGTGTTTCATTGGTTGTAACAAGTGGGACCCGACTCAATGACACCTAACAACAATATACAACATAAATACCACCTAACAGTTGTTTAGGGGATAACTACAAGAAAAAAGCCTGTAACAGCAGCTGGATGCCACACGGCTGTAATGCCAGTGACCTGGGAAGCTGAGGCAGGAGGATTGCCTCAACTTGCAATCCTCCTGCCTCTGTCTCCTGAGCTGCTGGGATTACAAGCATGAGCCACTATGCTTGACTCTGTAAACAAAAATTTTAAAGATCAGGGCTGGGAATTTAGCTCAGTGGCAGAGGACTTGCCTAGCATGCATGAGGTCCTGGGTTCAATCCCCAACATGAAAGAGAGAAAGAGGGAGAGAGAGGGAGGGAGGGAGGGAGGGAGGGAGGGGGGTGCCAGAGAGAGAGAGAGAGAGAGAGGGAGGGAGAGAAGATGAGGAGGAGGAGGAGGAGGAAGAGAGAAGAAAAGGAATAGACTGATCAGTAACAGTCACAGCTATTAAACTTACCCAAAAGTGGTAACTTTACCCAAAGCCTTCAAAGTCAGATTGAATGCTGCTGACTCTGCTACTAACTAGTTTCTCAACAAGTTAATGGAAAATTGTGACAGTAAATACCAACTATACTGTGTTTTAAGGATTAACTAAGGTAACTATGAGGATGTAGACACCCTCAAATTAACCCCAAGGAAATAAGTTTCTACTTGCTTTTTGGTTCTAGTCCCAGTTCTCTCTCTCCCTCCCCCTCTCCCCCCTTCTCTTTCTCTCTTTAAGCTAACACCAACATTTCACCATGCTATAATGCTTGGGGGTTCTCAACTTGTTCCATCTCCCATCTACTGATTCTTTCATTCCCTTAGAATTCTGACAGTTAGAAAGAGAAGTCAAGATAGATAAACCGAACTTTGTTCATGGGGAAAACAGCATAAGAATATGATTTTTTGATTACGGTATTCTTTTGTTTTGTTGCCCATACTGGTCTTGAACTGGTAGACTCAAGCAATCTTTCCCCCTCAGCCTCCTGAGCAGCTAGGACTTCAGGTACAGACCACCACTCCTGGTTTAGATTATGGTAATCTTAATCCTGTCCCCAACCTAAATCCCAAATAGTAGGACATTTGAGTAAAGTAAATGAAAGGACTCTGATGTGACAAGGCTGAGGAGGAGATACAATAGGGGCAGAAAGGATCTTGCAGGCATCACTATCTACTTCCACCTACTTACAAGAAGGAACTTGCCAAACAAACAACTAAGCAATCTCCAATCAACCACTAAAGAATTTCGTCTATTCCTCATTCTAGAAGATAATATATTTTAAAAATCGACAAAAGAGCATTTAAATCTACAATGGCTGCAGGGTGTCACTATTTGATTTAACTCTTACAGATTAATACTTTAAGTAACTCTTAACCTAAAGAGTACATAACACACTTTTTGCCCTTTCATATGAAGACACAGTGTCTGCCCCTCTGGAGGATGAAGCAGTAAGATGCCAACTTGGAAACAGAGACTGCCCTCACCACCAGATAACAAGCATGGCAGCTCCTTGATCTTGGAGTTCCCAGCCTCCAGAACTTTGAGAAACAAATTTCTTAAAAAAAAAAAAAAAAAAAAAAAAAAAGTACATAACACTAGGGCTGGGGTCAATCTCCAGCACTACAAAAAAAGGGAAAAAATAAAGTACATAACATTGTTATTAGGTGCTGTCAAGTGAGGTCTAACCATAGGAATCCTTATAGGGTTTTTGATTGCTGATTGTTTTGGGACTGCCTTCGGAGTGGATTGCCATGTCCCTCTCCCATACACATAACATTAGAAAGATAATTTTGAAAAGTAGCATTGTGCCATAGAAAGAGAAGACTGCCATCTGCTGACAGAAAACTGAATTGAATACATTCCCCTGACTGCTGTTTTTAAGGGGACAAAAAAAATCTGTCATGTAAAAGGCTTTTGACATTACATTTCAAATAAATGGCTGAAGATCTAAATTACAACCTTTAATTAAAAGAGAATAAAGGAGCTGTACATGATGGTGTATTCCTATAATCCCAGGACTTGGAAGGTTGAGGTGGGAGGATCAAAACTTGAGGCCAGCTTGTACTACACAGTGAGATCCTGTCTCAAAATAAAACAATAAATAAATAAATGTTGTTGTTGTTGTTGTTGTTAGGTGCCGTCGAGTCGGTATCCGACTCATAGCGACCCTCTGTACAACAGGGGAAACACTATTGTCAGTGCTTCTCTGCTGTTCATAGGGTTTTCAATGGCAGATTGATTTTTGGGAGGGGGTTGCCAGGTCCTTCTCCCA
>VMDO01030350.1:0-21342 GCA_007922755.1 Pedetes capensis | reverse complement strand
AGGGTTGCTATGAGTCGGAGACGACTCGACGGCACCTAACAACAACAACAAGACCATCTTCAACCTTATGGTTGTTCATGGTTTGAAATGTGCCTTCAAGAAAATGCTCTGAGGCCAAGCACTGTGACGCACACCTGCAACCCCAGTATCTCAGGAGGCAGAGGCAGGAGGGCCGAAGATTGGGGGCCAGCCAGAGCAGTCTGTGTAACACAGTGAGACCCTGCCTCAAAATAAAAAGTAAAAAAGGGGCTGGGGCTGCAGCTCAGTGGTGGAGCACTTGCCAAGCTTATGTGAGGCCCTGGCTTCAACCTGCAGTACTACAAGGAAGTAAAAATAATAAATGCTCTGATACTGTGAGTCTGCCTGAAAGGTGTGATATATTGGGCCCCACCGGACCACCCTGACTGCCAAAACTTGTACATTTTGGAAACAGTGGAGTTGTTTGGTTTTTTTTTTTCTGGGGGTTGTTGTTGTTGTTAGGTGCTTTCGAGTCGGTATCGGACTCCTAGTGACCCTGCATACAACAGGTGAAACACTATTGTCAGTGCTCCTCTGCTATTCATAGGGTACTCAATGGCAGATTGATTTTTGGGAGGGGGTTGCCAGGTCCATCTCCCAAGCCTCCAGCACCTGGTATTCCCAGGCGGTCTCCCATCCAAGTACTAACCAGGCCTGACCCTGCTTAGCTTTTGAGATCTGATGGGATCGGACACCATAGGGTTACAGCTGCAGGCGTTTTTCTGGGGGTAGGTGATGCTAAGGATCAAATCCAGCACTTCCTACATGCTAGGCAAGCACTGTACCACTCAGCTAGACCCCCAGCTGCTTACTTTTCTTCTTTTTTTTTCCTTAATAGTACTAAGGGTAGAACCAAGGCCTCGTACATGCTTGGCAAATGTTCTACTACTGAGCTGCACCTCCAGACCATTATCTTTTATTTTGAGACAGGGTCTCGCTAAGTTGCACAGGCTGCCTCTGTCCTCAAACTCATGATCCTCCTGTCTCAGCCTCCTGAGTTGCTGGGATTAAAGGCTTGCACCCCAGCACCTGGCCCAACCATTTGAAATAATGATCCTAACTAGCTTAGAGGTACACCAAGGCCAGGATAGGTAGTCCAAGAACTTATCCAACTTGAAACATATTTACATAATGATACATCATACCCCTGAATGGCTGTTTGGTCTTCCAAGGAGAAACACTTAAATCTGGATTGGCTTACCATAATAAACCAGGTGGTCTTGGCTGCATTTCTGACACGTTTCAAGGAGCTTCCATGGATATCTGGTTGCATTTCAAGGTAGAATAAAAGGCTTTCATTGATGATATTGGACGACCAACTGTCAGAGAAAAAAAAATGGCTTACAGATAAAGAGATCATGCCACAAAAATTCATTCTGTTGCGAAGGGTCGGGGAGTGATTTTCACCACAGCCTCTGTGAGGAACTGAGCAAGCACATCAGGCCTTTAAGAAATGTAATTCCGCCTCTCAGGCGAATGCAGAAATCAGTCAGTCTTTCCAAAGGGTAAATTCAACACCACAGCAGGGTGTAGTGTTCTAGCTAGCCCTGCACCAAAGAACCCAGGGCTCGTTCATTTGATTTCATTATTGTCACTGGGTTTGCTTGAGATGGGCACACTGTGTGGCCCAGGCTGGCCTGGAACTCATGATCCTCCTGCCTCCACCTCCCAAGGGCTAGGATTACAGGCACTCTCCACCACGCCTCGCGTCATTCTTCCTTGGAAGAGTAGCTTGGTTTTGATGAAGACCAAAATCTTAACCTGGATGGGAACTTTGAGTTGTTCCTCTGGGTGGGTGGGGGAGGTTTGAAATGGTGAGCTGAGGGTGTTTTTAGTGGGACATGCTTTGCCTCTCTGCTAGGAGGGTGTCCAGACGAAGGTCCTCAGTCAGGGGAATCTTAACACCCTGTGAAGTACTGATTGGCCACAGTGCAAGGCATTCTCAGCCCAGTCTCTTTGCACGGGTCACGTGTGTTTTCAAAGCTTCTGTCAAATGTTTGGGCAGGACACGAGGGGCGGGTAAACTGAGGCGAAGACAATTGCTCAGCCCGTCCTCTACTCTCCTTTGACTGAGCTGCCCCCTTATAGTGAAGATGTGCCCTTGACCTTCTGCGGGACACAGGAATTCAGGGGTCAAGAATGGAGTAAGTCAGTGCATTCAAAAAGCACGACCAACTGTTATATTGCTTGTCCCAGCAATGGGACGGAACGGCACGTGCACGTGGCCAAGATGTTTCAAACCTAAACTCTCGACTTCTTCTCACGCCTCTTTATATGATTTGAGTCAATTTAGTATCTTCTCCAGAAATGCATGAGTTCTGGACTTGCTCCCCTGGGCTCTGTGTTTTGTTTTGTTTTGTTTTTTCCAGTGCTGGGGACTCAACCCCTGAGCCACACCCCATCCCGTCCAAACCCTCCCCTTCGCAGCTCCTAGGTCGCACTGAGAAAAGCAAAATGGCAAGATGTTTGCGTAGCCTGTCTCACTGGCCATAAAAAAAAAAAAAAAAATCAGAAGAAAAGTTACCAAGCAATTAAAACCAGCATTATTTTGAAAAATCGGATCTTGACCAAGGCGCCCATCCGTCTCTCGTTCTCCGTGTAAATGCCTTTTCTTCCCTTTAGTAACGAGGCCACTGGGAGGAAGAGAGGAATGAGAGGCAGTGAGTGTTCCTTAGGTTTACTCCCTGCCAGAGAAGGAAATCAGTGTAAATGTGAGCCCAGGAGCGAAGGCAGCAGAGCATGAAGCCCAGCCCAGCGCTGACAGTCACGGCTCCCTTCTCTCCTGGAGTCCTCACAGACGCTAAGGGATATAGAGATAGAGTACACAGTATATTTTATACAGATTCTACCTATATCTAATGTGTAGATATACATATATCTAATATGTTATAGTATTATAATCTACAGATTATACATATTATATTTTATATATAGGTAAACTTTCACTTTGAAATAACTTTGGATTTACTTAGCACTGATGATTCCTATATCCCTATACCCTTTACCCAGCTACCCCCGATGTTAACCTCAGACACCACCACAGGACATTTGTTACAACTGAGAAATGAACACTGAAACTTCAGGAATTATACTCTTGAACCAGGCGTCATGGTGTAATCCCAATGATTTGGGAGGAGGAGACAGGAGGATCACAAGTTTGAGGCAAGAGGCAGCCTGCACAATTTGGTGAGACCTTGGATCAAAAATTAAAAAGGGGTTGGGGGCACAGCTCTGTTGCGGAGGGCCATGAGGTCAATCCCCAAGTAGGGCCAAACAAAAAGCTCTGGATTTTATTTGAATTTTACTATGTTTGGTATTTTGTTTTTAAAGGCTTGTAATGCACAAATTGTTGTGGTTGTTGTTAGGTGCCATCAAATCGGTATCGGACTCATAGCGACCCTACATACAATAGGTGAAACACTATTGTCAGTGCTTCTCTGCTGTTCATAGGGTTTTCAGTGGCTGACTGTTTTTGGGAGTGGGTTGCTGGGTCCTTCTCCCGAGCCTGCAAGATCTGGTGTTCCCAGGCTGTCTCCCATCCAAGTACTAACCAGGTTCGACAGTGCTTAGCTTCCCAGATGTGACAGAATCAGACCCCACAGTGGTACGGCTACAGGCTTCACAACAAGTTAAAAAATACAAAAAACTTTAGAGAAGAATTAATGACCCATGGTCTCTCCACCCAAATATAACCACTGTTAACAACATCATACTCTTTTCTTTTTCTTTTCGAGATATGGTCTCACTATGTAGCCCAGACTGGCCTCAGATTCTCGATCCTCCAGCCTCGGCCTCCTGAGTGCTGGGGTTATAGCTGTGTAACCTGCACCATGCCCAGGTAGTTCAGTGTTTTTATAAGTCATTTTCACTTGTTTGCCATAATCAAATCACTATTTTTAGGCAATTTTGTAAAAACAAAATTCTATATTTAATGCACTGTATTTAAACGTAGATAGGAAAAGATAGATCCAAAGAGCCACAGTCACTTTCTGTGACTGATGATAGAGACTTTAAAGGACGTTTTTAAGAATCTCTCCAGCCAACAGCTGGTCCTCAAGTGACCTCTCTGCTAAGGCAAACATCTGAACATCCTGCCTTGCATTCTGCCTTGAGAGGCCCGCAGCAGCCAGGGGTGGCTAGGGGCTTGCTCCAGGCCCTGCCTTCCCGAGCACTTGCAGAGCTGGGATGCAGGGCCCTGGCCCCAGCCCAGAGGTCTTTCCCTCTGCTGACTCAGTACGTTCCCCTCATCCAGGGGTTATCACTGCAACTGGCTCTTTTCCTGCGCTCTGCTTCCGGTTTCCTGCCAACGTGAGGAAAGATCCAGTGCATGCTGGGAATGACCAGACCTCCCAGCCCATGCCCCACCCTTTCCCCCATCCAGGTCTCTTTATTTTTTATTTTTTATTTTTTTGCAGTACTGGGGGTTGAACCCAGGGCCTTGTGCCTGCATGCTCTGCAAGTGCTGGGCCACTGAGCTGTGCCCCCAGCCCTTTTGTTTTACTTTTTGAGACAGGGTCTCACTAAGTTACACAGACTGCCTCTGGTCTCGAACTTGCCATCCTCCTGCCTCTGCCTCCCCAGCTGCTGGGATGACAGCGTGCGCCACCACACCAGTCAAGGTCAGCCTCAGGCTGGACCCACCACAGAAATAAAGAAGCCACCCATCCTGGGCTTGAGCTACCTAAGGAACATCAGGAGGTAAAGCAGTGCAGCCCATCCCTAAATAAGCTGCCCATTGTCACTTAGTGGCCCATCTGTCCTCGCCAGCTCACCCCGGTCACGTCTCCAGAGGAGGAAGACTGAGGTCAATTGTCCTGGCCAGTTCCAAAAGGCCACTGTGTGTTATTACCCGAGCCCCGTGGCCGAGTACATGAGAACCCCCATGGCTCACCTGCCGTCACCGTCTTCCGGAACAGGATGGGGTTGACCACCAGGACCAGCAGCAGCGGCAAGTACGTGGTGACATAGTGGGGAATGGTGTGGTCCAGGCCCCTCTCACACCTGGCGGGGGAGCAGCGGGTCACTCTCCTGACAGGAGAGCCTGGGCTTCCTCTCTGGAAGCTGAGATAAGCAGCGGGGCGCCGGCGGAAATGCATAAATCTGTGCCTGACTCTGCCCAAAGGAAATCGGGCTCACTGCCTGAGTGTCTGAGGACGAGCGATAAACTGCAGGAGACTTAAGGGGAGCAGTCGGACCTCTGTGTCCTAAGCGGGAGGCCTAAAGTGTAAATCCCTGGGGGAGGCTTTGCCAGGTCCCTGCTGGGGAAGAGAAGACAGGGGAAACAGTCTGGGGTGGTGGGGCCCCCCAGATGGGTCTCTTCAGAGAAACAGAGAGAGTTTAAGGAGGAACAAAGACACCCGTTGCCAGGCATGGTGGCACACGCCTGTAATCCCAGCACCAGGTGGGCTCAGGCAGGAGGATCAAGAGTTTGAGGCCAGCCTAAAGTACGTAAGAGATTCCAGGTCAGCCTGTGTGACATGAGCTGCTGTCTCAAAAACCAAAATCAAGAGCCTGTAATCCCAGCAGCTCGGGAGGCGGAGGCAGGAGGATCGCAAGTTCGAGACCAGAGGCAGTCTGCGTAATTTAGCAAGACCCTGTCTCAAAAAGTAAAAAAAAAAAAAAAAAAAAAAATGGGCTGAGGGCGCAGCTCAGTGGTCCAGCACTTGCAGAGCATGCAGGTGCAAGGCCCTGGGTTCAACCTCCAGTACCACCAAAAGAAACAAAACAAAACAAAACAAAAACAAGCCAGTAGCGATGGCGCACACCTGTAATCCCAGCAACTCGGGAGGCGCAGGCAGGAGGATCGCATGACTGAGGACAGAGGCAGCCTGTGCAACTCAGCGAGCCCTATCTCAGTTCTAAGAAATAACAAATGGGATGAGCGTACAGCTCAGTGGTGAAGCGCTTGCAAAGTATGCACGAGGCCCTGGGGTTAGCCCCACGGTACTGAAAGAAAAAAGAAAACTTAAAAAGGCACTCAGCTAACCAGTTAGGTTTTCAGTACTTAGTACATGACCTTGGCCAGTAACACAAACAGGATCTGGTCCCTGTCCTTGGGCAGCCCAAAATGTAGGCGCGTCAAGCTGGGCATGGTGGCACACACCTGTAATCCCAGTGACTCCGGAGGTGCAGGCCGGAGAATCGCAGGTTCAAGGCTAGAGACAGCCTGAGTAATTTAGTGAGACCCTCTTTCATATTTTTTTAAAAATGGGCTGGAGGTGCAGCTCAGTGGCAAAGTGCTTGCCAAAAGTAGGCACAAAGCCATGAGTTTAGCCCTTCAGTACTGCAAAAAAAAAAAGAGAGAGAAAGAAAGAAGAAGAAAAAGAAGAAGAAGAAGAAGAAGAAGAGGACAACGACGATGACAAAAGAAAAAAATATGGAAACTTCATATTTCAAAGGAAATCTGTTCTTATGATACGGATAAAATAGTCTCCGTGGTTCTTTTCAGGGAAAAGGACAAGGACTTCCGGTGATGAGTCATAGAAATCTCGTGTCACCATTAGCAGCCCTCTTCAAGGTTAACGAGGTAGGAAGTACCAGCGAGAGGTAGGAGAGGAAACAAATGGCCCAGAAGAAGCAAAAAGTGAAGGTAAAGGGGACAGAGGATGGCTCAGGGCGAAGGTAAGGCAGAGACAGAAGAGGCCCGGGCCACAGCGGTCGGGCCGAGAGAAACAAAGGGCTCTGAATAGCCATGGAGGGGTCAGGCCAGAAGGGAAGAGGGGGGAAAAGGCCCAAGCTCTGGCAGGAAGAGGGCTCTAGGCCCGGGCAGGGCTCCTCCCCCGCCTTATGATGCTTCCTTTCAAGAGTCCTCTCTGCCTCAGCCGCCAGGCTAAGTGTGGCCTGGAAGGGCTCCAGGGGAGGGAGGGACAGGCGGAGGACAAGTGATTCCCACGCAAAGATAAGAAGCCAGTGAGGCTGCTTGTGAAGAATGCGGCAAGCTGTGGGCCATGAGCCTTGCAGATTGAGAACTGGTAGAGAATGAAGGCACTTTTAAATCAGGCCGCCCCTACAGCAATGCAGCCAGCCTGGCAGCAATGGCGCAGGCAGGCGCAGGTGCAGCTTTGCTCAGGTCCCACAGGTGAGTGAGGGATGGAAACTGCCTTTCCAATTAAGTGCGTTCTGTTACAACAGCTGTGACACTCTCTGTGCCCCTACAAGTTCCCCTAGCAAAGCAGACTGCCAGATGGAGCTGCCCAAAGATCCTTGCCAAGTTCACGGATGACCAGGCTGCGTCAAGGTGGAGATGTCCGATTGAGTAGCTGTGGGAAGGAATCATCTATACTCCAGGTGGGCTAACTCTTTCTGTAAAGGGATAGACACTCAATAGCTTCGTGGCCTCTGTTGCAACTCCTGAACTCTGAATTTGTAGCACAAAAGCAGTGAAACACAGCTCAGAAGCAAATGCTTGTGACGGTGTTCCAATAAAATTTTATTTACAAAAAACAGGCAGAGGGCCAGATTTTATTACGGTGTGTACCTAGAAATGGAATTGCTTGGGGTTTTTTGTTTTTGTTTCTGGGTTTGTTTGTGCTTAGGAGTTGATTTGAGCTGAGTTCTAAAGATTTCAGTCCATAATTGTTTGCCTGGTTGCTGTGAGCTTGTGGAGGCACACGGTGATGAACACCTGGTAGAATAAATGTCCAGGAAGCAAAAGAGGGCAAGAGGAAGGGGCGGGGCCCTACTTTCCTCTTCAAGCCACACCCTCAATGACCTTACTTCCTCCCACTAGGCCTCACCTAAAGGCTGTCCTCACAAAAGAGACACTGTCCACCTCTGTTTCCCAGTTTTCTATTAAAAGTTAGAGTATATATCCCTGGAGAGGCCTTGAGGCTTTGTAAATGGTTCCATTGATGTTTTTTGGCCGGCTCTGGGGAAGGAACCCAGAACCTCGAGCACGTTAGGCAAGTGCTCCACCACTGAGCTACACCCCTAGGTCACCCACTCTTTTCTGTTTTTGAGATGGGTCTCCCCGACTTGTGCAACCTCCTGCCTCAACCTCTCCAGTAACTGGGATTGCAGGCATGCGCCACCACATCCAGTGTGATGGGATTTAAAACGTGAAGAAACAATTTCAGAGGCCACATCTCCCTGCGTCTGTGTTCAGGGTAGCTGAGCACGCAGGGTGGAAGAGCGGCCAACGCTGGAAGCAGGGGCGTAGAATCTGCTTGCCCCCGAGCTCCCCTTTGTTTGGCCATGTCACCCAGACGCACTCTTAGAGCGTTAAGCACACTTGCTCATCTAGAGGAAGTTCGAAATGTGAAAATGATGGAGTTGGTGTGGGGAAGTCACAGTGATATGGAGAGGGATAGAGCCACATTTTTGCACACATAGTTTTACAGAGAGGAGGGAGCTATATCTTTGTGCACATAGTTTTATGGAGAGGGAGGGAGCTACAACTTTGCAAACATAGTTACACAAAGAGGGAGGGAGCTGCATCTTTGCACACATAGTTTTTGCACACATGCGGAGATAGATGAGAAAGATGCAGCCACATCTTTGCCGGCATAGTTTTATGAAGATCGATGTAGCTACATCTTTGCAAATATAGTTATACAAAGAGGAAGGGAGCTCCATCTTTGTACACACAGTTTTATGGAGATCGATGTAGCTACATCTTTGCACACATAGTTATATAGAGAGGGATGTAGCTACATCTTTGCAAACATAGTTTTACGGAGATCGATGTAGCTACACCTTTGCAAACATAGCTATACAGAGAGGGAGGTAGCTACATCTTTACACACTTAGTAATATGGAAAGGGAGCCAGCCACATCTTGGCACACCTAGTTATACAGAGAGGGAGGGAGCTCCATCTTTGCACACAGCTACAGAGAGGAGAATATGGCCACATCTTTGCGCACATACTGTGTGCTCAGGCGCCCACCTACCCCGACGAGCAAGGCAGAGACAGAGGTAACGTCTCAAGGGTGCAAGGGCCTTGTCGTGAGCCCTCTGGGTCTCAGCCACACAGGCCCATGTACTCAGCCTCCCACAGCCCCAAGACAATGGCCTGAGCTCCAGGGCACCCACTCTGGGAGTCCGGCCCATTCATTTCCTACAGGAGAAGCGCAGGGTTGCCGGGCCCGCTGGCCTACCTGGACACGGAGGGGTAGTACAGCATGACGGCGCCTTCCACGCACAGCAGGACGGCCAGGCCCCAGGCCATGAGGTGGTAGAGCAAGATGGTGCTGGGAGAGAAGAGCGGGGTGGCTGAGCTTAGAGGAGGGCAGACGGGGCGCGGGGGGTACCAGCAGACCTCCGGCCGTGCTCGGGGCAGGACGGGAGAGGCCAGGGCAAAGCACTCTGCAAAGAATTTGCTGCTGCTGCTGCGGCGGAGGTGGCTGTTGTTTATGAACATAAAATTAACCACGGGAAGGAACAATTCAGGGACACTTCGCACATTGACAGTGCTGTTCAACCGTCGCCACTGTCTAGTTCTAGAACATTCTCACCGCCCCAAAAGAAGACTGTGTACCCGTTAGCAGTCACTCTCCTTTCCCTCCAGCCCACGGCCCTCGGCAACCACTAACCTGCTTTGTGTCTGTTATGGGCTGTCTGTTCTGGACATTTCCTGTCAATGGAGATGTACACTAGGTGGCCTTTTGTGTCTCTCTTTGTTGTTGTTGTTGTTGTTGTTGTTGCTGCTGCTGCAATATTTGAGGGTTGAACCCAAGGCCCTGCACATACTTTTCAAGTGCTCTACCACTCATCTGTACCTCATCCCCTTTTTAAAATTTATCTTGAGGCAGCGTCCACTAATTTACACAGGCTGCCTCTGGCCTCAAACCTGTGACCCTCTTGCCTCGACATCCTGAGTTGCTAGGATTATAGACGCGCATCACCATGCCCAGCCTTGCGCCTGGTTTCGTTCACTCAGCATGCTCTGGATGTTCACTCACCCTGCAGCATGTGTCAGTGCTATATCCTTTTCATGGCTGCATAATACATCACTGTACAGGTAGACCACATTTTGCTTGTACATTCCTCCATCAACCGACATTTAGCCTGTTTCTACCTTTTGGATACTATGAATAATGTGTGTACAAATATTTGAGTGTAGGTTTTCAATTCTTTAGGGTATGTACCTAGAAAGGAAATAGCTTGGGGTTTTTTGTTTTTGTTTTTGGGTTTGTTTGTACATAGGAGTTGATTTGAGCTGCGTTTAAAGGTTTCAGTCCATAATTGGTTGGCCTGGTTGCTGTGAGCTTGTGGTGGCACATGGTGATGAGCACCTGGTAGAATAAATGTCCAGGAAGCAAAAGAGGGTAAAAGGAAAGGGGCGGGATCTTACGTTCCTCTTTAAGGCCACACCCTCAATGACCTCACTTCCTCCCACTAGGCCCCTCCTTTTAAAGGTACCAAGAATACCAAGTTGAGGAGCAAGTCTTTAACCATGTGTGCCTTTGGAGGGACAATAAAGTTCCAAGCTATAGCAGATAACCTCCTGGGGCACGGCACTCACGCCTTGCTCTTCTCAACCCTCCACACCTACCCAGGCTCCCCTCAGATTCCCCCTGCACCCTGATCCCAGGAAGGTGCCATTGGCTGTAAAGGTCTCAGTGTTGCATCCAAACCCCTGCCTGATGACTGGCAGCATCGGCTGGGCCAAGCCTGCTCCTCACAGCCTTGAGTCGCTCTTCCCAGCCACATGAACAATAAAGCCCTCCATGGCCAGAGGGACCTCAGCCCCTGTTGCTTTCGGCTATTCGCATCACTGTAAAGACAGACTGAGGTCCAGTAAGGGGGACGATGATTTCGATGATGGTAAGGAGGTCCCAGCAATGGGATGGACCAGCAGGCTATGCACAGGGACCCTGAAGACATATGTTGGGCCATCGATGCATTCACTCTTGGGTCTTTATTTGACCACACATTCTTTAGAGAGGAAGAGGGGCCAGTGATAGGAAGTGCTTCCCATACCTCTAAATTATGGGATGTTTGTCAGATACATGCAATGGAATATTCCAGCTTGAAAGAATGAGGCACAAGCTACAGCATGGATGAAGCTCGAAAACATGAGGCTGAGTGAAGGAAGCCAGTCACAACAGATCGCATCTTGTGAGATTCTGTCTATGTGGGAGGTGGCTGCTAATGAGTATAGGGTGTCTCCTAGGGGTAGTGTAAATATTCTGGAATTGTTGTTGTTAGGTGCCGTAGAGTTGTGTCCGACCCATAGGGACCCTCATAGGGTTTTCAATGGCTGATTTTTTGGGGATTGCCTAGGGAGTGGATTGCCAGGTCCTTCTGCCATTTTTGTGGTGCTGGGAATTGAACTCGGGACCTCAGAGACTGCAGAGCGGCACTTTACCAACTGAGCTAAATCCCAGCCCCTATTCTGGAATTAGTAGTGGTACTAATCAATGGAAAATGTGTAAATGCCCTAAAAAAACCACAGACTTGCACATTTTAAAATGTAAATGTTAGCTGGGTGTGCATGCCTGCAATCCCACCATGTAGGAGGCTGAGGCAGGAGAACCGTGAGTTCCAGGCCACCCTGGGCTACATTGTGAGTTCCAAGACAGCCAGGGCTTACAGTGAGACTCTGTCTCAAAACAACAATGAAGAAAAAAAGTCCTCAAGTTCACAATCCACCTGCCACAGCCTCCACGTGCTGGGATGACAGGTGCATGCCTCCACATCTGGCTGTTGGTTAAATGTTTATGCAGCAAGGGTGATGTCTGCTTGTAGGCACAGAAAGTGCTAAGAACAAAACAAAGTCCCTGCCCGCACAGGGGCAGAGTGTCACAGGTTGAATCTAAAGTGTCCCCCAAAGGTCCCATTCTTTAACCTTCGGTCCCCAGCTGATGGAGGCTATGGAAGCTTTGGGAGGCAGGATCTAGTTTTCCAGAAGTAATTCACTGGGAGTGGACCTGTGGGGGCTCTTTACCTGGACCCACGGTTCTTGATGTTCTCTGTCTCCTACGCCATGATGCCATGAGCTCCTTTGCCATGGACCCAGCCGCCACCAGGCCTTGCCACCATTATGGGCTGATCCTCTAACTGTGAGCTCCTGATAAACCTTTTCTTCTATAAGTTCATTTGGGTTGGTTTTTCTGTTACAGTGATGACAGCAACCTGACACAGTGACAGTCCCAAGATGGAGACATATAACAGAGTAATGTCTCTGCCCCCCAACTCCAGTGTCCAACTAGAGGACCAGGCCCAGAATCTGGAAAGTCAGTTTCAGAGCTGTGATTAACCTAAGAGACAGGATTGTGTTTATTATCCAGTAGCCAGACAGTTGCAGTAGCCAGGATAAGAGTCTCCAAAGATATCTATGTCCTATCCCCAGATCTTTGGGAAGAATAGGTTGCTTTGTGTGGCAAAATGGACTGTGTATTGTGATTCAGTGAAAGATCCTGAGATCTAGGGGTCATCTGGAATTAATCTGGGTGGACCCGTGGTCATCACATGAGCCATAAAAGCAGGGGGTCTTTGGGCTGTGGTATAGTGATTGCCTAGCATGTAAAAAGAGCTGGGTGGGCCCATCCCAGAGTAATAATAAAATGATAACTAGCTGCAGAGAACTAGAGAGATGGGTTTCAGAAATTGGGAGCAGGGAGAGTAAAGGTGAGAATGGAGGGAGAGTCTTGGGGTGAGGTGCCTCTGAGCCACAGGATGGGGTTGGCTTTAGTCTAAGTATGATGAAACTTCACTAGAGGAAAAACAAAGCTGGGTGTGGTGGTACACGCCTGTAATCCCAGCACTCGAGAGGCTGGGGTGGGCTGATAGAAAGTTGTATGCCAGCTTGGTCTATACAGCAAGACCAGAAAGGAAAAAAAGAATTGTAATAATATTCATCTTAAAGCTTAAAAAATGGAATAACAAAAAACCTTGGTAAAAAGGGGGATGTGCTGGGCGTGGTGGCGCACGCCTGTCATCCCAGCAGCTCGGGAGGCAGAGGCAGGAGGATCACAAGTTGGAGACCAGAGGCAGTCTGCATAACTTAGCAAGACCCTGCCTCAAAAAAAAAAAAGGGCTGGGGGCGCAGCTCAGTGGTCCAGCACTTGCAGAGCGTGCAAGCAGAAGGCCCTGGGTTCAACCCCCAGTACCACAAAAAAAGGGAGTGGTGGTGTATCTTTTGTAAGAAATCAACCACTGGCAGGGACTCCATAGTTTGAGGGGAGATGACAAAGACCAAAGCCAGGGCCAAGTCTCGGCTGGATCTGGTTTCTCTTCTCTGCCTGCCTCTTAGACACAGAAGTGAGTCCGGCTGCACCTGGGCGAGCCCGCCCTGCAGCTGGGCCGTCCCATCAGATGGACATGCACTGATTGGCTTGGTTCCACACATCTCCCCAGTGATACCCAGCGCCTCCCTACTCCTTCCTGACGTCCTCCCCGTCCCTGATGTCCAAGGGGCACAGCCTGAAGGCTCCCGTGGGGAAGGGTGTCTGTCGGGAGCTGGCGGGGTTGAGATATCCCACGCGCAGCAAGCAAGGGCAGGAGCCTTCCCTTCCTGCCCTCCGCCTCTCCACGCCCTGTGATCTTGGGCAGTCTCTCTCATTCACCTCCACACTTCCCCACACCCCACCCTGCTCCACCCTGCGGCTTCCAGATGCCGGCAGGAAGTCTGATGTCTTCAGGCCCCCCAGAGATCTGTGATCGCTGCCAGGCCGGGCCGGGCTGGCCTTGCTCCCTGACGCACGGGCAGGCCAGGGCGCTGCCAGTCGGACACCCTGGCCAGCGCTCATAACTCTGCGGGGTGCCTGGCGAATAGCATCCTCCACCCCACCGGGGTGCTGACTGAAAATGAGCTGCGTGCACAAAGGGCACCGTCAAGGATGCCAGCAGAAACGAGGCCTTAACGACGAGCCCAGCAGGAAGAGAGACCGCCCCACGCAGGGATCTGAGAACAAGCATTTTGTAGCCAGCTGTCCGGGAGGCCACAAGGAAATGCCTCCCACAGATTTTCCCTCCCATCTAGCAGCCTCCTGGCCTCTGGCTATCTCCACAGGGCTACAGTGCTCACTCCAGACCCTCACCTTGGCCAGAGCAGTGCTGAAGGCTCCAACAGGGGTGGGTGAGAGGGAGAGAGGGGGCAACCTGGCAGCCTGGCCAGTGGTTCCTTCCTTCCTAACAGACAGCCCTGGGATCTGGACAGGATAATGGGGGTGGTAGCCACGTGCAGGATCGATGGTACGGAAATCCAGCAGGGGGCAAATCTGTACCGTGGGGCCAGACCATGACTGAGGCCCTTGCTGCTTTATGTGCCCAATACATAGACCCCAAGACCAGGCATGAGTGTGTCCTCCTTAGAGAACCAGCTTTTGTTTTTAAGATAATGGCTCCCACTGTAATTTCAGCAACTCGAGCGGTGGAGGCAGGAGGATGGCAGGTTTGAGGGCCCAGGCAGATTATGTAATTTAGCGAGACCTTGTCCCAAGATAAAAACTGGGCTGAGAGTGAAGTCCAGTGGCCCAGCACTTGCAAAGTATGTGTGAGGCCCTGGGTTCAACCTTGAAATAAGGCAAAGAAAAAGAAAAAATCTTGCTATGTACACCAGGCTGTCCTCAAACTCAACCCTGAAATAAGGCAAAAAACAAAACAAAACAAAACAAAAACAAGATCTTACTGTGTACACCAGGCTGGTCTCAAACTCTTGATCCTTCTGCCTCTGCTTCTGGAGTGCTGGGATTACAGGCTGTAATAATCAGCTGTCATTGCTATGGCAGAAAAACCAACTCAAACGAGCTTATGGAGGAAAAGTTTTCCTGAAAGCTCACAGTTAGTGGATCCATCCAAAATGGCAGGAGGTTAGGCATGGTGGACCAGGAAAAGAGAAAAACCAGGGCCATGGGTCTTTCTTTCTCTCCCCCGCCCCCTTGCAAGCACACACTCTACCACTGAGCTCTTCCACAGCCTCTGAATATTTACTTATTTATATATTTATTTATTTATTTATTTTGGTGTTGCTGGTGGTCAAATCCAGGACGTTATGCATGCCAGTCAAATGCTCTACCACTGAGTTATATCCCTAGCCCCTTTTTTTTCTGTGTTTTTGTTTGTTTTTGTTTTTATTTTTTCCTTCTTCTTCTTGAGACGGTCTAGCCCAGGCTGGCTTGTACTCGCTATATAGCTCAGGTTGACCAGAACTCACAGTCTTCCTGCCTCAGTCTCCTGAGTGCTGGGATTACAGGCTTATCCTGCCACACCTAGTGCTAATTTCTTGAGTTGCTTGTTGTGAAAGTTTTTAAAACTTCAATGTTTTGTTTATTTATTTATTTTTGCAGTACTTGGGGGTTGAACCCAGGGCCTTGCACATACTTTGCAAAAGCTTTCCCACTGGGCTGCACCTCCACTCCATTTTTTATTTATTTTATCTTAGGTCAGGGTCTCACTGAGTTATGCAGGCTGCCTTTGGCCTCGAACTCTCAGTCCTCCTGCCTCAGCCTCCCGAGTCACTGGGATTAATAGGCATGTGCCACAGTACCCAGCTAAATCTCAATATTTTGAATCTGCATATTGCATCCTATGCCTGCAGCCATAGCCCTGTGGCATCTGATCCTGTCAGATCTTGGAAGCTAAGCAGAGTCAGGCCTAGTTAGTACCTGGATGGGAGACCGCCTGGGAACACCAGGTCCTGTAGGCCTGGGAGAAGGACCTGGCAACCTACTCTCAAAACACAACCAGCCACTGAAAACCTAGTGAATAGCAGAGAAGCACTGACAGTAGTGTTTCCCCTGTTGTACAGAGGGTCGCTATGAGTCGGATACCAACTCGACAGCACCTAACAACAACAATGGCATCTTATAAAAATGAGCAGCCCTAGATGTTATAGGGAGTAGGAGCTGACAGGCTGACAGATGGTGTCTGCTATAGTGCAAAATACCTTTGCACGCTCAGTGGCACCTCCAAACTTTGCTCATAAAACCAAATCAGGGCAGACATCCCTGCTCACATTCCCCAGCGGGTACCTTGATCCTGCTGATCTCTGGATCACCAGGTAAGCATCCACCGCATAGCAGAAGAGCCACCAGAAACAGGCGCTGTACAACAGCTGGATCCACATCTGTAATCACGGGAGAGCCCAGCATCAAAGATTCTGGAAGCAGGCACGAGCAGCCCAGCCCAGGCATGAAATGGGGCAGCAGACGAGGCTCTATCAGGAAGCAGCACATGCAAGCTGTCACGTGGGGACACATGGGAGTGCAGGGTGGGCTGCGGCCACGAGGGCTGAGCGCGCTTGTCCTCTACCTGCACGGGGGAGTCTGACCACAGAACGCCGCCCCTGGCCACTGGGAGGTCCAGGAGATGAAGGCATAGGAGGTGCTCTTACAGGGGCAGGAGGGCTCGCAGCGCTTTGAGGCAGGTGTTGTTTCTGAGAAGCAAAGTGTGCGCAGGACAGACACAGAAACTCCCTACAGGAGAAGCCAGGTGGGAGGCAGCAGAAAACCAATATGGCTGCCTACAGTGGACTGGGACAGGTGTCTTATTGGGACGGGGTCAGGAAGCCATGGAGAAGAGGGAAGGGAGGGAATGGGAATTCTGTGCAGAAGCAGGAAGCCAAGCAGCGGCCATGTACTGAGGGATTCACGTGAGTTTAAGGGCCGGGCACAGGGCGTGGTATGTCTGTGTGTGACCAGGAGATGTTTGCTTAGCTATATATTTATAGGGCATGTTTAATGTATACTTAAATACATTGCATTAAGCAAAACACATCCAATCTGCCTCCCCCAGCTGGATCTTTTTTCTTTCTTTTTTCTTTTCTTTTCTATTCTTTCCCTTTCTTTCTTTCTTTCTTTCTTTTTTTTTCTTCAGTATTTAGAGGTTGAACCCAGGACCTAGCACATACTTGGCAAGTGCTTTGCCAGTGGGCTGCACCTCCAGACTTTTTTTTTTTTTTTTCTTTGTCATACTGGAGGTTGAACCCAGGGCCTCGCACTTGCATTGCAAGTGCTGGACCACTGAGCTGCACCCCCAGCCCATTTGTGTTTGTTTTTTTTTTTTTAACTTTCTGAGACGGGGTCTCACTAATTTACGCAGACTGTCCCTGGTCTTGAACTTGAGATCCTCCTGCCTCTGCCTCCTGAGTCGAGTGGCCGGGATAACAGGCCTGCGCCACCACGCCCAGCTCCCCCGCCCATTTTTTAGTTTTTAAGTTACACACACTGTCTCTGGCCTCGAACTTCCTATCCTCTTGCCTCTGCCTCCTGAGTTGCTGGGATTTATGGATGTGTGCCGCAGGGCCCAGCCCCAGCTGGCTCTGTCCACATGAAGGGTGGGGTACACATGTGTGTTGGAGCCCAGGCAGAGAGCACAGCACTAGAGGGGTGGTTCTTGAACTTGAGGCTGCATAAGCATCCCCCGAGGGTCCCTTACCGCACAGAGGCCGGCGGGGCTGCTTCCCAGCCTTCCGATGCACAGGCCCAGGGCAGAGCGGGAGAACCTGCAGCCTCGCAGGACCACAGTGCAGCAGAAGCAGTGGGAGAGAGGAGAGGCGGGCAGAGGAGAGCTAACTCACCGTGCTCCCCACGCAGAAGGCAGCAGGCCAGATGTCCGTTCCGTTCACGGCCGAGATGCGCTCAATGAAATCGGGGAACCCTAGCCACACTGTGGACCGGATGACGATCCCTAAGGGAGAAGGACGTGACATAAAGGCATCTGATCCTAATGCCAGCCTAAAGCGGTTAAAAGACAATGTCGACAGAAAGACGTTTGGTTGCTTTTTAAAAAATGATGGGTAGGTTAGAGGGTAGATGGGTAGATAGATGGGTGAGCTACATCATAGGTAGGTGGGACTGATCAATTGACCCATCAATGGATGAGACAGATCACAGATGGAACAGATACTTGGGATAGATAGAAGATTGATAGATACATGTTGTTGTTGTTAGGTGCCATCGAGTCATGTCCAACTCATAGCAACATTGATAGGGTTTTCAATGGCAGACTGTTTCAGGATTGCCTCAGGAGTGGGTTGCCATGTCCTTCTCCCATTTTTGCAGTGCTGGGAATCGAACTCGGGATCACAGAGACTGCAAAGCGGTGCTCTACCAACTGAGCTAAATCGCAGCCCTGATAGATACACAGATAGGGTAAGTAGGAAGGGAAAGAGAGAGAAGGAGGAGGGGGAGAGGAGGAGGAAGTGCAGGAGGATGGACCTGGAGGAGGAGGAGGAGGAAAGGAAGGTTGGCAGGAAGGAAGGAAAGGTGGAAGGAAGGAAGGAGGGACGCAAGGGAGGAAAGGAAGGATGGAAGAAAGGTGGAGAAAGGAATTGCCGCACATGCTGAGTACAGGCAGAGGAAAAACAAAAGACTAGTGACTGAGGGCGCCTCCCGGGCAACGCCATCCCAGGCTTAAATCTATTTCACCTTACAACATTCTTAGCCACAGCCTTGTCCCTAATTAGTTTCTTTGCTTGCTTGTTGACTTGGCGTCATGAAGCAATTACATAAATAGCAATCTGTATCCCTCAGCTGTGTATTTCAGCATCCGTGTTCATAATTCACATTGAAAAGAATTATTGTGATTTTAATTCCCTGCACACACACACACAAAAAAAAATCACTGTTTTGCAGAGCATAATGGCTCCTGCCTATGATTCTAGCACATGCGAGTGGAGGCAGGAGGATCATGAGTTTGGGGCTAGCCTGGGCTACAGAGTGAGTTCAAAGCCAGCCTCGATTACAAAGCTAGACCCTATCTCCAAAAACAAAAAACAGAACAAAACAAAACAAAAATTACTGGGCTGGGGATGTGGCTGAGTGGTACAGCACTTGCCTAGCATGCACAAGGCCCTGGGTTCAATCCCCAGCAAAACCTTCCCACAAAACAAATAAATAAAAGGAGAGACAGCTGGGCGTGGTGGCGCACGCCTGTAATCCCAGCGGCTTGGGAGGCGGAGCCAGGGGGATCGAAAGTCGGAGACCAGAGGAAGTCTGCGGAATCTAGCGAGACCTTGTCTCAGAAAGTAAGGAAAAAAATAAAAGGGCTGGGGGTGCATCTCAGTGGTCCAGCACTTGCAAAGCATGCAGGCATGGGGCCCTGGGATCAACCCCCAGTACCACAAAAAAAAAAAAAAAGAAAGAAAAGGAGAGAAAGGAAGGAATAATGGGGAGGAGAAGAGGCCCAATGGAGTAGGCATTCTTTTTTTTTTTTCTTTTTTTCCTTGTTTCTTCAGTATTGGCTGTTGAAGCCAGGTCCTCACACGTGCTAGGCAAGTGCTCCCCCAGTGAGCAGCACCCCCAGCTCCTTTCTCACTTTGTATTTTGAGACTGAGTCTTGCTACATTGAACAGGCTGCCTGTCTCCCCTCAAACTCGCCATCCTCCTGCTTCGGCCTCCCAAGTTGCTGGGATTACAGGTGGTTTCCACTGCACCCAACCATATTCCTTAATTTTTAGAAAAGGGGACCGTCACTGAGCCTCCTGCTGACATCTTTTTCTGCTCATTTGTTCACAGCATCATGTCCCTGCCTTTTGAAGGGTGCCATATTATTTTACTGCCCTTCAAGATGTTTATTGTTGTTAGGTGCCGTAAAGTCAGGTCTGGCTCCTAGAGACCCTATGTACAACAGAACAAAATACTACCTACTACCTGAAAGCACACCAGGCCCACCACTATTGTCAGTGCTTCTCTGCTATTCATAGGGTTTTCGATGGCTGACTGTTTTGGGAGTGGGCTGCCGGGTCCTTTTCCCAAGCCTACAGCACCTGGTGTTCCCAGGCGGTCTCCCATCCAAGGACTAATCAGGCCTGACCCTGCTTAGCTTCCAAGATCAGACAGGATCAGATGCCAGGGTGCTGTAGCTGTAGGCTCAAGATATTTAGGTACATCTTTATTTCCAGGTAGTCAAGTTACAAAAATAAATTAAGATCTATTAAGAAACAAATTATCTATTTACAAAATGACTTTATGGACTCAGGATGAAAATCAGTTTGACTGACTAATCATGTCCCCAAATGATTTTGTCCCTAAAAGAGAAGGAAATATTCCTTCCTCGTCTTATTTGTCAAGTCTGAGAAAGTGACTTGGAGTTATACGGTGTTTATCTGAAGTCAAGGTCATGGGTGTCTTCAATCACATTTTTGTCACTCTGGGAAAGGAGACAGAATAGAGGTGGGTCTTGGGACACACAGCTACCTGTGCCAGGTACCTGCACAAGGTGGGCCACCAAGGACAGGTAATATAGGCTTCACGGCCTTTGGCTCAAGGACAAATCTTACCGAAACCACATTTCCAACATGGTCAGCACTATCAAATCATTGCAAAGTATGGACAGAATTTGGGTCCTGATTCAAACAAACCCACTAAGGATGGAGATGTCTGTGAAGCACAGGTATTTGTGATACTTCTTACATTATGTACTACATTTATGTATTGGAGATTTTCCAAAAGAAAAGGTTAAGTAAAATGGCAAAATCTAGCTTAGAGTCCTGCAAGATGTGTCATGCTGTGTTCAAAGCAGGTGTCAACGGATGCGTACTGCGAAGGGCCAGGTAGTAAAGGGTCTTAGGCTTGGCAGACCATGCTTTCTCTGTTGGACATTCTTCCCAGCCCCCGTAGGGCAAAGGTGGTCCCAGAGAAGGCACACACGCTGGGCCCACCCGTGTTCCATAAAACTTTATGCATGGACACTAACATTGACGTTAGTGTAATAGTCACACACCAGCCATCTTCTTTTGATTTTTAAAAACATTTGAAACCGTAATACCATTCTTAGCCAGGGGCCACGGAAAAAAGGCAGCAAGATTCGGTTTCCAAGCTGCAGTTTGTACACCGAGTGTGTAAAAGCTGAAATGGAAGGGAGAGGGGCCTGGGGTCACTGGGTGGTGGAGCTTAGCCTCGCAGGCCCTGGGCCCTGGGTGGCCAAAGGAAGAGTTTCAGCTTAGGAAACAATCAGGAAAGAGCATGAGCTACAAAATAGCAAAGAACATGACAGACAGACAGACAGACAGACAGACAGAAAAAACTGTGAGTCTCTTCCTTGGATTTACTGTGGATCCGTCACTCTTTTCCTGGACTTTGACTAACTGCACTGAGGCTTCCCTAGTAAGCGCTCAGTAACAAACACTATAAATTACTTAAAATTTTTCCTTTTCCCTTGGACATGGATTTTGGCAACCTTGTTTTGCAGAATTCCCTAGTCCTGTCCAGTCCCCAGGGAAACGCACCCAGCCTCTCCTTTCCTCTGCCCCTGGAGCGCTCGGACGCCCTGCTCAACCCGAGGGCCGTGTCCCCCCAGGGGCCTAGCAGGTCCCAACCCACAGGCTGCATAGTTTGGCCCGGGGTTCAGACCAGGCCCCAGCCAACGGGCTGCGCAGCTTGGCTCAGGATTGGACTCAGAGCAGGTCCCGGCCTGTGGGACTCGCGCCCTGGCCCCTG
>VMDO01030349.1:0-21414 GCA_007922755.1 Pedetes capensis | reverse complement strand
GTGCCCCCTTTTTGGCTGAAAATTTTGTTTTTTAAAGCATTTTTCTTTGACAAATATCTTTTAAAAGCAAATCTAATCAAATAAGTCATCTCTGCTATGATTCTTTTTAATGCTTTCCCAAACTTAGATGCTGCAAAAGCATAGTCCTTCTCAGTTTCAATGCATTCTGGCATAGAATATAAATTTATCTAATTAAAAATAGAAGCTCTGTCAAGAGAGTCTTCTCACAAGTCAAGATATTTCAATATTGAGTTATAGAATTTCAAATTTAAATCTTCTATTCCATTTGTGGTCATAAGTTAATTTGTTCAGTTCTGTCACTGGAAAAAAGTTCAATGTCATAAGTTTTTGCAATCACTACAATTTTCTGAAAGTTTCAAATATCCTGACATTTTGGAAATGTGTTATTACATTGATTAAAATTTTCAACTTATTCTGAAAAAATGAAATCAAAATTTAGTATTTATTTCAATAAAATTTCTATATCATTACAGTTAAACTCAAGTTAATTTGCAAAGAATTCTCCAAAGAGTTGAGCATTCCTAAAATCCAATTGATAACTGACAATAAAAAGAAAAATATATATATACTATCAGGTTATGGGCTAGGGTTTAGCTCACTTGGTAGATTGCTGCTCTGCACTCTCTGAGGACCGTGGTTCTATCCTTAGCACCTCAAAAGTGGGAGAAGGGCATGGCAGCCCACTCCCACAACAATCCCAAAACAGAGATTGAAAACCCTAAGAGGGTCTCTATGAGTCAGATCTGACTCAACAGTACCTAACAACAACAACATCAGGTTACAGTACCTTCTTAAATTTCAAATTCAGCTACATCACAAAAATTTGTGGTTCCCTGTTTATATATCAATATATTTAAGCTAAACACTGTGGCACATGCCTGTAATTCCAGCTACTCAGGATGCCAAGTCAGGAGAATCACATGTTCAAGGCCAGAAGCAGGCAGAGCAATTTAGCAGGACCCTGTCTCAAAAATAAAAAATAAAAATGGCTCTGAGGGTCCAGCTCAGGGGTGGAGCACTTGCCTAGCATGAGTGAGGCTTGGGTTCACATCTAAGTACTAAAAAAAGTGTAAATTTTTATAATAATAGCTTCTACTTTAATTAGAAAAATTTTGGTTTCTATTGTATAGAACATTGTACCACAATTTCAGAGTATGAGTTTTAATTTGTCGAGAAAATTGCTTTTATCATCAGCTTGTGTTCCACCAAAATATGTATGCAAATTACCATGAAAAACAAATGATTTTATCAACAACATTGAGTGTTTTAACTGAATTGACAACAGCATTCACAGTGATGTCAATTGTTTCAGCTTTGACAGAATGTACTTCCTAAGCTTTCTTTAACTTCTGTGAATAGGATGATAATATCAAACCATTATAAGAACAAATAAATAATTTTCTATTTGAACTATCTGGTGGCAGGATATAAAAAAGATTAACATCATTTAACTGCAAAGTTTTGCAAGTAGAGCTAATAGATAAACAATCAGCCTTGTTTCAAGAGTGTACAAGAAAACTGAACACAAAAAGAACAAAACTAATTTAGAAGAGTAGTTATTAGATACAAATAAAATGTCATGATTTCCAAACATTTCAAAAAACCCCACCTATTAATTTTTGGCCTCCAAGCATAATCTTCTTAAAAGAACTATTAATTTTTGAGGTGAATACTAATATTTCTTCAGTTGTGTGCCTTCATATTTTCATATCAATTACATCATGCTACATGGGCCACTCTATGCCATCAAATAGTAAATGTCCACAAATATTTTGTAGGAATTATCCTTGGGAATCAGAAATTCACTACTTTGGCATTTTTAATGAACTTTCAATTTTTTTTCAGCTATTAAAAATTAGAAGTGCTTCTGAACACCAAAATGTACACATTAAGATTTATAACTTAGCATAAGTGACAATACCATGGAATGAGAGGCAATCAGATCACTCTGGAAACTCTTTGCAGTATGGCAGCTCAACTTCTATCCTCTACATATTTTCCACTTATACTTTAGGTAAAAACCCCCATTTTCCTCTGCACCCAATGACTGGTCATAACTTCATGAATTTCACAGGTCCTGGCATGGGACACTGTGCAACTGAGCAATACCACAAGAAGCTACTTCCCACTACCTAATATGAGGAGTGAGTTGTCCTCATTTCATATCCCAGTGCAATCTGTTTTATTAACAAGAACACTCTATGATGTCCTCAAGTGGGAGGTGTCAGATACCTTATGTCCAAAATATGCCAGGTTGTTGGTGCTTATCTTTCAGACTTAAGGATAATATATATCTGTGAGGATTCCAGTGATTGCACAAGCTTCTACCCAACACCATAGCAGAAGCTGAAAATACCAAGGAGGTTGTACAAAGCTATCTCTGGATAGTCTGCAAGTGATCATCCTACCATAATATCCACTATTCCACCCGCAGAATTTTCCACATGCATCCTACAAATGGTGTTGAGTCTCTACCTTATAAAGAAATGATTTCATATCCATAGATGTAAACATTTGGACAAGGCCATCCACCATGACAGTCCAAGAATTACTTGCTCTGAAATTATGAAATGCCACCCAAAAAAAAGTGCTTGACTAATCACTCTGAGGCCCTGAATTCAATCCCTAGCCCCGTAAAAATGCGAGAAGGACATGGCAGTTCACTGCTGAAACAAAAACAATCAGCCATTGAAAACCCTATGAATAGCAGAGAAGCACTGACATAGTGCCGGACATGGCACAGTGTCCGGGAGTGTTTTGTTCTGTTGTACACAGAGTCAACATGAATTGGGCTCAACTTGATGGCGCATAACAACAACAATTCCCAAACTAAAAATTATGAGTGTAGGGATATGTGAAGACAGAAGCAGGAAGTTAGGAACTATAATGGAAGTGTGCTGACTCCCTGGAATATCAAACTTCTTTTGACATTATCTTTAAGACTACAATCTAGAAGAAATTTCCTGAAATATTTTTAAGGAACAAATATGCTCTTGCTTAAAAATTACCATCTAGCAATTTTAAAATTATGTATTTCATTAAAGCACAGACATTTGTCAAAAACTTCCAATGATAATATATCATGTGACTTATAAACTCATTTCTCATCAGTGGTAAAACTCCTAATTCCTAATGTAATAAGATATTATGTTGAAATTTTACCTTGTATTATTTATATAGATCAAGATTCCATCAGGAAAATGGGCAAGCATGAATCAATTGTTTTAAACTGAAGAGATAATGTTCCAAAATCCATGTGCTTATTAAATAACAATTACAAGCTCCTATTATGTGCAAGACCTATTCTAAATTTTTCAGGTATACTCTGATGAATAAGATATAATTTTACCCATGAGTGGCTTATATGCACCTTAGAAATTTATAGCAGCACTTTAAATCAGCCCAAACCCTGTTATCACATAGATTTCTTTTGTAGGCATCAGAATAAATGCGTTCCATGAGCTCCACACATGAGCAGTAAACAATCTGAAAGTGAAATTAAGAAAACTATTCCATTCACAATAGCATCAAACAGAATAAAAGATTCAGGAATGAACTTGACCAAAAAAATACAATAGTTGTACCCAGAAAGTTATAAAACTCTACTGACAGAAAAATAAATGGAAAGACACTTTATCTTCATGGATTAGAATACCTACACTTGATAAGACTGCCATTCTCCTGATCTATAGATGAAAGAGAATTTTGATGCAACATTATCAAAGTCCAGCAACCTTTTAGTACCAACTGACAATCAGATCCTAAAACTTACATGAGAATGCAGAATGCAAAACTAGAATAGCCAAAATAACTTTGAAAAAGAAAAAAATTGGTGATCTTTCACTTTCCAATTTCAAAACTTAGCATAAATTTATAGTCATCAAGACAGTGTGGGCCAGGCACTATATATATATATATACACACATATATATGTAATTTTTTAATCAATATGCCTGTTGAAGGACATTTAGGCTGATTCCATATCCATACAATTGTGAACAATGCTGTAATAAGCATGGAAGTGAAGGCGGTATAATTTGTGGTATAATTATTTAGCTTCCTTTAGATATAACTAAGAGTGGGATTGCTGGATTAAATGGTAGTTCTATTTTTAGTAGTCTAAGGAACCTCCATACTGATTTCCATGTGGTTGAACTAGTTTACAGTTCCACCAGTAGTGTAAAAATAGTTCCTGTTTCCCCACATCCTCACCAGCATTTGTTGCTTGTTTTGTTGATGCTAGCCATTCTGACTGGGGTAAGATAGAATCTCTGTGCAGCTTTAACTTGCATTTTCCTGTTGAACATTTTTTCATATGTTTGTTGGCCATTTGTATTTCTTCTTTTGAAAACTCTGTTCAGTTCCATTGCTCATTTATTAATTGGGTTATTTGGAGGGTCTTTTGGTATTTAATTTCTGAATTCTTTATATATCCTAGATATAAACCCTCTAACAGACATATAGATAGCAAAGATTTTCTCCTGTTCTATAGGTTCTTTAACTATTGATTGTTTCTTTTGTGGTGCAAACGCTTTTTAATTTCATATAATCCCATTTTTCTGTTATTGGTGGTGTTTTCTGGGTTACTGGAGTTTTATTAAGAAAAAAAAAGTGCCTATACCCATGTGCTGAAGTGTACTACTAACTTTCATTTCTAATAACTTCACAGTTTCTGGTTTTAGACTGAGATTTTTGATCAATTTAGATTTGATGTTTGTACAGAGTGAAAGATATGGATCTGCTTTCATTCTTCCTCGTGTGGACATCCAGTTTTGTCAGCACCACTTGTCAAAGAGACTTATTTTTTCCTTTGTGTGTTTTTGCCACATTTGTCAAAGATCAGGTGGCTAAAACTGACTGGATCTATGTCTGGATCTTCTATTCTGTTCCTTTGTTTGTTTGTTTGTTTGTTTGTTGTGTGTGTGCCAACACCATGCTGTTTTCATAACTATGGCCTTATTGTTGTTAGGTGCTGTGGAGTCTGTTCTGACTCATGGTAACCTTATGTATAACAGAATGAAACACTCTCCAACACTGTGCCATGCCCAGCACTATGTCAGTGCTTCTCTGATATTCATAGTGTTTTCAGTGGCAGATTGTTTTGGCAGTGGATTGCCAGGTCCTTCTCCCTACCACTCCTGGTATTTCCAGGTGGTCTCCCATCCAAGAACTAACCAAGCCAACCCTGCTTAGCTTCCAAGATCAGGCGGGATCAGATTGTAGGGTGCTATGGCTGCAGACATGGCCCTATAGGACGGTTTTAAATCAGGTAATGTGATTCCTCCTGTGCTGCTTTTATTGGTTAGATTTTGGGGGTTTTTTGTTTGTTTGTTTAGTTGGTTGGTTGGTTGGTTGGTTGGTTATTCAGGCTCTTTTGTGTTTCCAAATAAATTTTTGTGTTATTTTATCTGTTTCTGTGAAGTATTTTGTTGGAATTTTGATTGGGATTTTGATTGGAATTTGATTGGGATGGGATTGTATTGAATTTGCAGAGTGCTTTTGGTAGGATAGCCATTCTAACAATATTTTCATTGTTTTCATGGAAGAGGTCTTTAGAATCCTTGGTCAGATTAATTCCTAGATACTTTATTTTTTTTAGAAGTTATTATGAATGAGAATGTGGTTTTGATTTCTATTTCCTCCTGTTCATTATTAGTATACAGGAATCCTACCAGTTTTTGGATGCTGATTTTGTATGCCACTTTACTGAAGGAACTTATTAGGTGTAACAGTGTTCTAGCAGAAACTTTAGGATTTTGTAAATAGAGTATCATATCATTTGCAAATAAGGATAGTTTGAATTCTTTGTTCCTGAATAGTATCCCTTTTCTTTTTTGTACCTAAGTGCTCTGGTCAGGATTTTGACCATTATATCGAATAAAAATAGCGAGAGTTGGCATCCTATTCTTGTTCCTGATTTTAAAGGGAACCCTGTCAGTTTTTCTCCATTTGGCATAATGTTCGCTATAGGTTTGTCAGATATAGCCTTTATGATGTTGAGATATGTTCCATCTATTTCCAGTTTCATCAAGTCTTTTTATCAAGAAGATTGTTTGAACTTTATTATAGGCTCTTTCTGCATCTATTGAAACAATCATGTGATTTTTGTCTCTAAGTATAATGATGTGTTCTATTACATATATTGATTTGCATATATACTAAACAAGCCTTGCTTCTGTAGAATGAAGCCCACTTGGGCATGGTGTATAATCTTCTCTATGTGGTGCTATATTCAATTTGTGAGTCTTTTAATGAGGATTTTTGCATCTACGTTCATTAGAGAAATTGGTCTGTACTTTTCTTTTTTTGTTGGATCCTTATCTAGTTTCAGTATCAGAATAATACTAGTATCATAGAATGAATTTGTAAGCATTCCTTTCTTTTCTATTTTGGGGAATAGTTTGAGGAGGATAGGAATTAATTCTTTGAAAGTTTGATAAAATTTGTTAATGAACATATTTGGACTTTGGCTTTTCCTTGTGAAAGATTTATTATTGCCTCAATTTAATTACTTCTTATAGGTCTTTTCAAACCATTTATATCCTCTTGATTTAATTTTGGTAGGTCAAAAGTGTTTCATTTTTGGAGGAGTACAGGTTATTGAAGAAATCCTTGATAACCTTCTGTATTTCATTAATATCAGTTGTAATGACCCCTTTTCCATCACTAATTTTATTGATTTGGGGATGCATCTCAATGGTAAAACACTTGCCTAGCATGTTCAAGGCCCTGGGTTCTAACCCTAGTACTACAAAAATCCCCAAAAGAATAAACTACTGGTATATGCTATATGATGAATGAACTCCAATTCATACACATCATGAAAGAAACCAGACATAAAAGAATGCATACTGCATGACTCCATGTATATGAGATGTCCAAAATGGGACACTTTATAAAAACATAAAATACATCAGTAATTGTCTGAGGGAGATGGTGGGGAAGGAGATTAAGTGTAAATGGACCTCAGGGATCTCAACGGAGAGATTAAAATGCTCTAAAGTTTTCTAGAGTGATAGTTACATGATTTGGTAAAGTAACTAAAGATCATTGAACTATACCCTGGAAATAGGTAAATCTTATAATATGGAAAATAGATCTTAATATAGGTTTTCCTAAAAATAAAGGATAGAAATGTATGTTTAATTGACAAAAGGATGAGTGGAATAGCAGTTGTTAGTATCTGTAATATATTTTACATTGTGCTGTATAATGTATTCAAATTGATTTGAGATATAGTCAAGTTCCTTTCAACTGAAGAAAGCCTCTGACCACGACCTACTCACTATTATAACTACACCAGAGATCCAATGTGTGGTTTCTACTACAATAAAATGCGAGTAACAACAGAAACTGAGTAACACATAGTGGACTCAGTTTGCCCCAGGGATCACCTAGAAATATTCAAGGCTGTGCAAAAAGAGAATGGAAAGTGACATTCTAAACAGTTAATGTTAAAAGAGATTGACTTGAAAACCAAAGCATTCCCTTTTGTTTATAAAGTGTGCATGACCTTTTCAGGCTCAGTTTTCCATGAACTGAATGTAGGACTTGTCATGCAACTGCTTCTCTACTTTAACCATAGAGAACTCAAAATATTATGACCCTGTGAAAAGGCATTAGAATATACTGACCTGATCTCAGATTTAAGAACAGTTCAATAAAGTCAGAAACTATGCATAGAAAGTTGATCCACAGCAAAATATTTTAGTTCATTCTAAGTGTGTACAATAATGTACATCCATTTAACTACTCACCAATAAATAAATGTTCACCAATATCTCTAGAAAGAACAGACTGATGTGACCAGAGCAGACTCAAAGTCAACAAAACTCTCCTATGAAAATGTGCATATCTTCTTCCATCAATCAAATCGTGTTTACCCAAAGTCTTATACTTACTCCCATAGCATTATTGCAATAACATTATTTAATAAATATCATCAGTGACTCAATGAAAATAATGGAATCATAACTCCAAAAATACACTTTTCTGTCTAAACAGTAAGAACAAGAACACTGAAACTTTTTGTCAGAAACATCGTTTTCATAATACTGAAAGTCAACTAAACTTTTGCTGCAATTTAGAAGGTACTTAATGAAAAGAAATATATCACCTCTCAGTAAAAACAGAAGGCTTTGTGCCCTTTTTTTTTTCTATTCCAGGGGGTTGAACCGAGAGCCTCATGCTCATGCTTGCTAATCAAGTGCTCTACCACTGAGCTGCACCCTCTTTTTTTATTTTTAATTTTGAGACAGGGTCTTGTTAAGTTGTACAGGCTGCTTCTGGCCTTGAACTCATGATCCTCCTGCCTCTACCTCCAAAAATCTGGGATTACAGGTGTACACCACAGTGCCCACCTGTTTCATGGCATTTTAATTTTCCCTATTCCCATTTCTCCTTCTCCAGCTCTAACAGTAGGTAGGCTGAGGAAAAAGGATTATGAGTTTGTATGCCTGGACTACATAGCAAGTTCCAGGGTACATAGTGAAATCTTCTCTAAATACATACATCACATACATATATACATACATACCATCATGGTAAAATTCAGCAGCCTGAAAACCAATGGAGGGATACAATGGGCTAGTGCTCTTTCAAAGCTCTTTCAAATTCTCAAGGAATGGGCATTATCTGACCTATCTAAGAATTCTCTGGAAGATCTCATTGACAAGCTCTCTGACCCAGAGTCCATCTTGTGGAAACAAACTTTTCCCCAGAAACATTTGTCAAAAATAATCAGAGGCAATTGTGTAACATTGCAGCTGCCAAAGGTATTGAATGAGTGTTGGGGCTTGATGGTATCCTATAGTTCCCACAGGCTGTTACCCTTTTTTATTTATTTTTCTTATTATTCTTCTACCTGGATAATTTCAAATAACCTCTTTTTGAGAAAATTGATTCATCTGCATGATCAAGTTTTTCATTGACACTCGGTATGGAACTTTTCAGTTTGGTCATTGTATTCTTTGGCTACAGAATTTCTGTTTGATTCATTTTTATGGCTTCTCTTTGCTGAAACTCTAATTTTGTTTGAGTATTGTTTTCCTGGTTTCATTTGGTTTTCTACCTGTATCCTTTTGTAGCTCAATGAACTTCGTTAAGATGATCATCTTTAATTCTTTGCTGAGAAAGTGCCTAAGTTTCCATGTCTTCAGCATCAGCTGCTAGTATTTTACTTTATTCCTTTGGTACTGTCATAGTTCACTAATTGTTCATGCTCCTTGTGGCCATGCTGTTGTGTCAACCCTTTGAAAAGTAAGTACTTATTCCAGTTTTTTGTTTTTTGTTTTTGTTTTTGGGGTTTTTTTTGTTTGTTTGTTTGTTTGTTTGTTTTGCAGTACTGGGGGTTGGACCCAGGGCCTCGCGCTTGCATGCTCTGCAAGTGCTGGACCACTGAGCTGTGCCCCCAGCCCTTTTTTTTACTTTTTGAGACTGGGTCTTGCTAAGTTAGCAGACTGCCTCTGGTCTCGAATTTGGGATCCTCCTGCCTCAGCCTCCTGAGCTGCTGGGATTACAGGCATGCACCACCATGCCTGGCTTTTATTCCAGTTTTTACAGACTGGCTTCAGCAGGCAAAGCCTGCCAGTCAGCCCATCTGGAGATTTGGGACAGAGCATCTGGTATGGTTTGTGGGCAAGTCAGGTACCTGGGTCTATGGAGTTAGGCTTGGACCTTAGGTCCTCTGAGATGAGCCTGTAGCTTAACATCACAATGAGATACGACCTCAGCCCTGTTGGAATGGCTATGTCAAAAAATGAAAGTATCAGAGAAGATATGGAGAAAAGAGAACACTCGAACATTGTTGGTAAGAATGTAAATTAGTACATTCATTATGGAAAGCCTGATGGGGGTTCCTCAAAATATTAAAAATAGAATTATTTACTTTTTAACACCTCATTGATTGTGTGCCAGGAATTGTCCTAAATGCTGTAGATGTACTGACTAATTTAATCCTATAAGTCAAATATTATTATTACCCTCATTGTACAGACAAGAAAACCAAAGAGCTCAAGGTCAAATGACTACTAAGTGGTGGTCTTTGACTTGAGAGGCTATTCTAAACATCAAGTCATATTACCTCTGACTTAGCCTTTCACTTATATAAAGAGCAAAGGTTTTAGAGTCAAAGATTATGGACATGTTACTTTCTAATTTGGAGAACTTTTAGCTCTCTAAATCTCAGATTTTTCTTCTTTAAAATTAGTCTAACAGAACTATTTCATTAAAATTATTATAAATATTAAATAATGGTGTTTATGAAAATACACTTTGAATATTGAAAAGTGCTAGTAAAAATATTCACTTATTAGATACCCAGATCAGAGGGACAGCAAGAACTGCATGGTAGAGCAAAATCAACAAGACCTGGGTTTGATTCTGTTGAAGACTTGAGCTTTCCAAGATCTTGAGCAAATTATTTAACTCTCATGGGTCTCAGTTTTGGCATCGCAAAACACCTACCTTCTGTGTTTTGAAGAATAACAATCAATCAATCAATCAATCAATAAACAAACAAAAGTCCTGACAAATACAATGAACTCAACCGATACCTTTATCCTTCCTCCTCACCTTCATCATCGTGAAGCAATGCTCCACTTCTATGCTTTGTGTTGCTTTACTTTTCCACATAACACTCATCAGCCCCTGCCACACTGTATTCTTTTGCTCTTTGATTTGTGTTTCTCATCTCCAGAATATAAACTTCTTGAGGATAAGGACTTGTCTTTTTCTTCATTGCTGTATTCATAACACTACTTGAACATTGTCTAGAAAATAGTAGGCATGTAATAAATACTTGCTGAAGGATTCATTATTATTATTTATCTTATTATAATTGAAGTTAAGAGCTGTTTCACTATAATAACATAGCTCAGTATGATAAAAACATTCACTGAGTAGCTTTAAAGTGGACAATATCAATCCAGTTTCTTCAAAAAGTAATCCCCAGACTCCCACATCAGAAGTGACTTTGGTATTTATTATACCAGAATGAAATTGCTGAATCAAAATAAAGATGTTTGAGGAACTTATCTTTTAAATAAACTCCACTTTTTTTGTTTTTGTTTTTGTTTTTTGTCTTTTAATATGTAGTCCTATTTACTAGCCATTTTAAAATTCTATACTGCTTAATACGGGCTGGGATTTAGCTCCGTTGGTAGGCCTCCGC
Source organism: Pedetes capensis (assembly GCA_007922755.1). Taxonomy (NCBI): domain Eukaryota; kingdom Metazoa; phylum Chordata; class Mammalia; order Rodentia; family Pedetidae; genus Pedetes; species Pedetes capensis. The sequence continues at coordinate 10,223 of VMDO01030349.1, read as the reverse complement.
TGTGCAGTCTCTGATATTCCAAGTTTGATTCCCAGCACCTCAAATATGTGAGAAGGACATGGCAATCCACTCTGGAGGCAACGCCAAAACAGTCAGCCATTGAAAACCCTATGAGGGTAGCTATGAGTCAGACATGACTCAACAGCACCTAACAACAACAACTGCTTAATATAAAATTTTGTTACAATTTGGGTTATGAAAAGATAAAGAATTTTAAATCCAAAAGTTGGCTCTGAAACTAATTTTATTTTCTTAATTATGTATTCATGGATTAAAGCCAGAAAAAAATATTTATATTCCAATTACCATGAATTTAAAGCCCAAAACCAAATATTTTTTCTGGCAAAAACCATTTGTTATCATTCATGAAGTTGTTTTTCTAAATTGTTTTTTTTAACTTCAGTGTTTAAAATACATCTTTGAATAAAATGAATTCGTTACAGTTTAAATGTTTTTGGTCAGTTAACAAGCTGTCATTCCAAAAATCTAGAAAACCATCCATATGTTACAAAGATAAACTTTGATAATCAGGAAATGAAAAGTACAATATTCAAGTGACTGCCTCATTCTCATTCTAAATTACTTCAGTGTGCTATGGACTTATGCTAGATTAAATATGGTAATAATTCCAAAATTGCAGCAGCAATCAAGGCCACCCAAGTATGCCAGAGTTCATTGACATATGCTGGTATTTCTGCCATAGCATGAAGGGTCTTTAAAGCCACTTGCACACTAGCTCTTTAGCATTAAGTTCAGCAGCAGTTTTCCCTGTAGTCATTGTATGTGCTGGAGTTCAACTTTTAGAAATGTTTATGTCTAGGGCAATTATAATGTTTACTCCACTAAACCTTAAGTGCCAATAAGTTTATACTCTGATCTATCTTTTTTCTGCTTGCCAATGTAAACTATCCTGCAGCGGTAGCTTTGTGGCATCAGATCCCATCAGATCTCGGAAGCTAAGCAGGGTCAGGGCTGGTTAGTACTTGGATGGGAGACCACCTGGGAACACCAGGTGCTGGAGGCTTGGGAGAAAGACCCAGTAATCCACTCCCCAAAATCAATCCACCATTGAAAACCCTATGAACAGCAGAGAAGCACTGACAATAGTGTTTCACCTGTCGTATGCAGGGTGGCTATGAGTGGGATACCTACTTGACAGCACCTAACAACAGCAATAATGTAAACTAAGCAGAGGAAAGACTGAAGAGAAACAAGAATAAGAAGTTGACCCCAAATAATACATGAAAATAGAATCAGAAATGAAAGGGTCAAGAGAAGCCCCTGTCTGATAGCTGAGCCAATTTTTCTTTCCTTTATTTGTTTACTATACTATCAAGACAACACATAGGTAGAAATCTGTGAAGGATATTGTGACATTATGAAATAAATTCTTTGGCAGTAATACCTTAGATATCAAAAGAAATTAACAAATGCCAAATACAAGCTCAGCACTACTACAGGCATTCAATGAAAGACGAAAATTGCACCTTCTGGTCCAGCCCAGATGTTGAGACTGGCGGCAGCGCCAAGCACACAGATATTAAACACAATTCATTCAGGACCCTCAGGTGAGGGGTGTGGACTCCTGCGGCCCTCGGGACACCAGTGGAGATGGGAGAAAGGAAAAGCCTTGGACACTTTTGCCTTGCGGGGACAAACACAGCTCTTTATTTCTCTGCCCTTTATTAGGGCGGCGAGACAACCCAAAGCATACAGCCTTAAGTGCTACCAGCTCTCATACAGCCTCACGGGCAGATGCTTCCATGTTGGTGGTCTCAGTGGAGATCAAGTTCTTTCCTTGTTGATGGTCGGGCAGGAGAGCATTGTTTCCTTGCCCATGGCCGAGGTGAGAAAAAGGGTGGAGCTGCCGCAGTGCAACTCCTTATATAGCTTGCCCACGGAATGGCCTTAGATAATCAGCTTTGAGTCCAATCAGGTTCAGAGGATTTTGAAGGGTTTTGTACAAACATCCAACCAAGTTATTTTCATTTTCCCTAGATTTAGCCGTCTTCCCCATTTTGGGGTTTTTGCCAATTTCCTCCCAATTTCTCCCTACAAAAAATAGATGTGAACTTCTTATATTTTAGTTGGAGAAAGTGTCATAAATGGTGCTAAAAAAAGTAAATATAACTAGCATATAGATCGGGGCTGGGGTTTAGCTTAGTTGGTAGAATGGTGCTCTGCACTTTCTGAGGACCCAAATTTGATCCCCAGCACTGCAAAAATGGGAGAAGGACATGGCAATCCCCTCCTAAAACAATCAGCCATTGAAAACTCTATGAGGGTCACATGAGTCGGACCTGACTTGATGGCACCTAATAACTACAATATACAGGACATGGTGGAAAAATATTTTAAATAGACCTTGGGCGATTGAGCACAGTCACTACAAAAACAGATTTCAGAGTCATTAGCATTTGAATTCTGCATTTACCATTCTGTATTTTTCTTTGTGGCTGTTTTAGTCCAGTTAAACCAAAGTTTCTACATCTATTCAATTATAAAAAATCTACTTACTTACAGACATGAGCAATGGCTGGCATTCAGCTTCCTAGACATTTTTCTAAGCATTGTTCATGTATTAGCTCATTTGATTCTCTTAGAATTGCTGTGAGGGGTGAAAGAGTAGAAAACTTAGATACAGAGAAGCTATATCATAAGCTCAAGGTCATACCCAGTAAGTGGTGAATCTAAGAGCCAACATAAGTCTACATCCTTCGTCATGATGTGTGTAATGGTTAATTCTGCTTGTCCATTCAAGTAGAATGAGGAATGCCTAGATAACTGAGAAACCATATTACTAGGTATATTGGTATGGTTTTTTCTAGAGAAGATTGGGGTGTAGGTCAGCAAACTGAGTGAGGAGTCCCTCCTTGAATGTGGGCGGCACCATCCAATCATCCAATCGTTGAGGGGTCAGATAGAATGAAGAAGCGAAAGAAGCAAGAAGCTTTCAGTCAGACTCCACTCTTCTGGGGGGGGGGGTGTTCCTGCAGCCATCCCCCACAGACATCACACTCAAAGTTCTTCAGCTTTTAAACATGGATTTGCAGCAGCCACCCTCCAGGGGACTGTCAGGCTTAGGAGTGGCCCCATCATTGGCCTGCCTCTTGTGTTCAGGCTTAAAGCTTCTAGGTCTGAGCAGCTACTAGTTTCCCTGCCTGTCCAGCTTGCACATAGCCATCATGGGAATATTCAGCCTCTGCTCATGTGTGCCAATCTAGTAAATTCCCTCTGGTAATGATATATATTTTATTGCTTCTGTTTCTCTGGAGAACCCTGACTAATACTCTGCCCTCCCAGCTTTCATAAATGGTAGCCAAAGAGGAAAGGCGACCAGACACAGGTGATAAAGTAGATGCTTAGTCACACCTCTGAGATACTGGATGCAACATAAAGCAGGCACTAGTAGATGGTAAACTTTTATTAAGAGACATATATTAAAAGCCAGAATCTCTTTACTGAAATGGGACATAGAATAATCAATATTCTACTCAGCCAACTATGAGAAAATGAAAAAAAAAAACTTTATTTCTATGAAAGAGCCATTAAATGTTACAAAATAACAATACTGACCGAGATAAAAATTTTAAACCCACAATAACCCATGCACTTTTATGGTGCTCCTGGCAGCCTAAGTAGTCTTTGTTTCACTTGCTATTGCTTCAATCACGTGGTTGTAGCCTCCCACTTCTCAGAAGCCACTTAGAAGACTACAGCAACATCACCTTCCTCAGTTTGCCTGATTACTCCTAAAGACAGCTGATGCCTAAATTAGGAGGCCAATAGCAGGCTTTACTCTCTATTGAAATAGCGATTAGACCTTACTTATTTATGCATATAATTTATATTGCAATAGCAAGAGCAAAGACCCCTTTTGGTCTCTTTCCCCTTAGTGTTTTCCTCAAACTAAAAGAAAAGATCAAGATTGTGATCCAAGGTGGATTTGCCATGAAATAGAACAATGCCCCATTGGGAAGTCATGACTACTTTAAGAATACTTTGGTCACAGAGTGGGAACAAGTTACTACATCCTGCAGTTTAATCAATTTAATTGTGCTAACCAAAAAACATGAGTCATCTGGTTGCTCCAAACTACATTGTTAAAATCTAGCCTTCTAACCAGGCATGATGTCACACAACTGTAATCCCAGCCTCTTGGGAGGCTGAGGCAGGAGGATCATGAATTTGAGGCCAGAGGCAGCCTGCATAACTTAGCAGGACCCTGTCTCAAAATAAAAAATAAAAAACATGGACTAGGGGTACATCCCAGTGGTGATGTGCCCTGGGATCAATCCTCCAGTTCAAAAAAAAAAAAAGCTAGCCTACTAAAAATGCAAAACACCTCTATCATAATATGCTATTTAAAAATATAGAAGCACAGTCTATCTCCATAAGAGATAGCACAAGGATAAAGACAAAAAAGGATGAACAATCATACCTATCTAAGAGTGGAAAATATAAGCAGATCAGAAAGGAGGAGGTAGGAGCAGCAGGTGAAAGCAGAGATTGGGGAAGTGGGGATTGAGAGAGGAAATACTGAGAAGGGGTAAAGTTGTTGTTAGGTGCCGTCTTGACGGTATCCGACTCATAGAGACCTTATGTACCACAGGCAAAACACTACTGCCAGTGCTTCTCTGCTATTCATAGGGTTTTCAATGGCTGATTGTTCTGGGGCAGTGGGTTTCTAGGTCCATCTGCCAAGCCTACAGCATCTGGTGTTCCCAGGCAGTCTCTCATCCAAGTACTAACCAGGCCCCACCCTGCTTAGCTTCCAAGATTTGACGGGATCCAAAGCCACAGTGCATGGCTGCAGGCAGAGGGGTAAAGAGGGAAAGGAAAATTTCAAAATATAAGATGAAACTATATGAATATATGAAAAATATAGGGAAGAAAAAATCAATGAAAATATAACCCATGATTACATATGATCTCATTATATATTAATTAAAATTCTTACTTTTTTCTTTTTTTCTTTAGTTTATACTGTTTTGTAAAATATATAAGACAATGAATGTGTAAGCAAAAGTGATACTAGTTTCATAATGGACATAGCAAATGACATTACTTTGTACCTCAACAACATTTACAAATACAATAAAATATTTTTTGAAAAGACAAAAAAAGAAAAAGAGATAAGGCAGTATAGCATTGCTACCTTATGGAGCCTAAGAGGAAATAAATCAGAAGGAGAACTACCCCTGCGAAATAAGGTACATGTGAAAGATTTTACAGAAACATGTCCCCTATCCCTATTTCATGGGAGAAGGACATGGCAATCCACTCCCAAGGGAATGCCAAAATAATCAGCCATTGAAAACCTTATGAGGGTTGCTGTGAGTCAGACATGACTCCAGGGCACCTAACAACAACAATAACATCCCTATTTCACAAATGTGTAAATAAGGCCATACAACATGTTCAAGGTCACATAACTCATAGGTAAAGAAATAAACTCATATCCTCTGACATAAGATTCTATACTTACCACTGTATTTAGCCTCTTTCTTCTCAAAATGGTAAGATTTGAACTGGCCTTGAAAATGTATAGAATTCAACAAAGAGGAAAATGCATTATATTCCAAGAGGTGGAATAAATTAAGCAGCAAATACTCAGAGGTCCAATGGAAAGATAAACAAAGAGGATGCAACTTAAATAGAGAATTTAGCAAAATATAAGTTAGAAAATACAATAAGAGGGCCTCATGGGAGCAAAATGAGGAAAGTGGTAGTTTAGGGAAGCCAACCTGGTAGCCATGAGTTTGAAAATAATGCTATTTGTCAAATATCTCCTACGTTCCAGGTAAACATTATTTCACCCAACATTCACATCTGCTTTGTAAATATAACTATTATTATTTTTATTATTTCTATTGTTGTGACAACAAAGATTCTCTGGATATGAAAATCCCAAAGTACTTTTCTAAATCTAGGTGCAAAGCAATAAACACTCAAATTTTCGTGGGAACCACAACAAAGACTTTTGTGTCATTTTTCAATATGACAGTCTTTAGAAAAAAATTCTAGATAAAAATTAATACTTTTTAAAATTTAGAGCCTAAAGTATTAAATTAGGCACCATTTTAAAGAAATGCCATTCTCAAATCTATATTATTTAGCATGTAATCACAAAACTGTATGAACAAATTGATTTCTATAAATAGAAAATAATTAAATATCATAATTAGCTTTGAAGGGATAGATAATGACATATTGTATGCATACTCTTTGAGGGAAAAGGTGATTATTGTGGTAAGAATTGAACCAGGTTTTGTTTGCATTAGGATTTGGGGAAGGGGGTAGTCAAATACTAAATTGTTCCATTTCCTTATTAGTTTTCAGCTCATTCTCTGTTTCTGACATTTGCTGATAATATTTCTTTTTGTGAGGATGGCTAAGCATTTGCAATTTTTAAATTTGTCACTGACACACAAAAACTGAAAAATCTATACATATTAATGGGACGCCACATAATGTCTTGATGCATGTATACATTGTTTAGTGTTTAAATGAGATTAAACATGTCTGTCTGCTCAAATATTTATCAGTTATGGAGAAAACTTTCAGAATCCTTTCTTCTGATTTTTAACATATACAGTATATAACCATTATTCATAGTAATCCTACTGTGCATCAGCACACCAGAATTTGTTATTCCTATGTAACTGTAACTAGTACCCATCAATCAACCTTTCCCTATTTTTCTCCATCATTTCCCTCCTCAGCCTCTGTGACTACCATTCTACCCTTTGAGGTCAACATTTTTAGATCCTGCTTATAAGTGAAATCTTGTCTCTCTGTGCCTCACTTACTTCTTTAAACATAATAATCTCCAGTTCAAAAGGTTCAGAGAAGACCTACTACATTGAGAATGTTTGTGAGTATTTGAAAGAACCAGCTCCACCAGCAGGCCTTATGACATTAATGGCTATGTTTGTATCTTATGTGCTGCCATCCCTTTTCTATCACTGTGCAGCAGTTGAAACCACGGTATCCACCTGCCTTTAGAATATCTAATCTTTAGTTTTGCCTGCAGCTGTAGCCCTGGTTACAGACTGCCTGGGAGCACCAGGTGCTGAAGGCTTGGGAGAAGTTCCCAGCATCCCACTCCTAAAACGACAATCAGCCATTGAAAACCCTATGAATAGCGGATAAACACTAATATTGTTTCACCTGTTGTAGATAGGGTTGCTATGAGATGGACACTGACTCATTGGCACCTAACAACAACAACAATCTCTACTTTGCCCAGTAACCTATGAGATATTATGGCCTATCTCAAAAGTAGGAGCTACAAGAATCTCCTCTGGGAAATCTGAACAAAGAGACTACAAGAAAGTTGCTAGATAGTGATGACAGCTGCAAGACCGAAGGTCATGTATAGTCTGCTAGAAGAGTGTGTGCATTGGGCTGTCAGATGGAGAGGAAGCTGGTCTCATAGAGAGAACATGAGATAGAAATGAGAGAGGCCATGCATTCTGTGAGTAGACGAGACAGATAAAAACAAAACTGTGTTTCTGGTGTCTTCCTCCCCAGTTCTAGTTCCCAAGAGTCTTATCCATACACCAGTGCCTGTATTTAGATTTCCATGTGATTTCACCAGTTGTCCTGACAATAATTTTCTTGTTGAGTGCTTTTCAGTGCATCTCTGTTCCCTGCCAGCAAAACTTCCTTGTCTAAGGTGCCTGCTGTGGTGCACACTCTGAACTATCATTCCAAGAGTTCAAAGATGATTTAAGGGAGCCCATGCTCTTAAAAACCAGGTGGAAAACAAATACAGATGCATTTAAAAGATAATACAAGATAGATGGTGTGCATGACTACAAATGGCAATAAAGGAACAATGGAAAGAATGTCTGGTTCAAATTGAAAAGAAGGGGAAAATTTCACAGGATTATCAATAGTGGTAGGATTTTGAAAGCAAGGAAGGGTGAAGAATTATATTCTAATCCAAAGAAACTGTGCTAGCAAATACATGATGGCAGACAACAGCAGCTTTTTTGGAGAACAACAATTTTAAAATTATTTTTCTATGCAGTGCATGTAGAATAAAAATTTAAGAAGAGATAAAATAAATATAGCACATGTCCTGGACTTAGAAATTATTATGTAGCCCATGGAGAATTTTAACTAGCGAAATTATCTTATTAATGTAAGGTTTTAAAACAGCAAGGTTTTAAAAAGCTTAAAATTCAGTATTTCCTGTTTACTAGTTGGTAGAGTGCTGCTCTGCACTCTCCAAGGCCCTGGGTTCGATCCCCAGCACCACAAAAATGGGAGAAGGAAGTGGGAATCCACTTCTGAAGCAATCTTGAAATAATCAGCCACTGAAAATCCTATGAATAGCAGAGAAGCACTGACAGGGTGCTAGGCAAGGCAAGGTCTAGGGGAGTGTTTCATTTTGTTACACATAGGGCTGCTATAAGTGAGACTCAACTTAATAGCACCTAACAACAACAACAATAGGAGCAGAGGAATTCAAGACACAAGTTATTAAGTTGATTAATGTAAACCTGATACTAGAAAGATTTAGAAGGCTTAAAAGTGATTTTCTGGAATAAAAGCATAAGCAAGATTCAGGGAAATTTGTTTTCTAAGAAAAACATTCCACGGGTCATAGTGGAAAGGGTTGGAAAAGGCTTCAGTAGGAAGAGGACACACCAGGAGGACAGGAAAAAGCCAGTGAAAATAAAAACTTTGTGAATGGCAGCCAAGGATGGCAGAGTTGAATAGCATAGTGAGATTAGCGGGGCTTGAAATTCCCAAGAAACTCAGTTGTTAAATAATTGTTAAGACATGATATTATAGTAAAGAGACAATTTTTGAAGCCATGAAAATAATCAGTGTATCAAGGTAATTCAGTAGGATAGTGAGCGGTCAGATCCATGAAAACCAAAGCACTCCATGGCATATTTAGAACACTAATTGTATTTGTATATCCTAGGAAAATTCCTTGATGACCTATCTCCTGTGATGGGTATTAAAACCAAACCAAAATAAACATCAGACATTTATATTTCTGAAAAGACATTAATGCCTTCACATTGAAAACTGTTATTCTTTTTCTCCTTAATAGACCATGACACATTTTGTAAATGAATTCCAAATGTTCCATCTGTCCAAACTTAAAATATCAATCTATATACCACATAATTTATGAAGCAGTTTCTGAAAATCACTTGACCCCTTCTGCCTTTTCCAAGAGACTTAAACAGTCAGTTGGTGCATGGCAGTTCTTAACTCACTCAGAAACCATTCAACAAAGTATATTTATATGCTCTAACCTTTGAGGAAGTCAAGTGTTGATATGGGAGATAGTCATTAAAAGAGAAATCACTTTATTTCCTCCTAATTCATTACTTTCTTCTCTTTAGATAAAATTGTAGTTATCTACTACAAAATAATCCCACATATGAGCTAAAGTATTATTTTTTTCTGGGGTGGAGGATAAAAGAAAGATTGTCAGTGTGTTGCTCTTGATATTTTACATTATTTTGGAAATGATATTCAGTAACTAAAAACATTGAACTACTGTTGTTTTGTTGTTGTTAGGTGCCATCGAGTTGGTATCCAACTCATACTGACCCTGTGTACAACAGGTGAAACACTATTGTCAGTGCTTCTCTGTTGCTCATAGGGCTTTCAATGGCAGATTGATTTTGGGGAGTGAATTGCTGGGCCCATCTCCCAAGCCTACAGCACCTGGTGTTCCCAGGCGGTCTCCCATCCAAGTACTAACCAGGCTCGACCCTGCTTAGATCTGAGGGGATCAGATGCCACAGGGCTACAGCTGCAGGCCATTGAACTACTATGTGATGTCAGTTAAAAAGGACTTAAACCTGGAAAACAATGAACATATTGAATAGCCTGGTGTTTAAAAGCAAAATAAATCAAAATAGAGAAAGAAACCCCACCCATAATAAAATTGGGAAATGAAAAAACCTCATATGAAAAATACCTGTGATGAGATGAGAAAGCTCCACGTACAGATTTCATAAAGCACTTTATATGTGAGGTGTCCAAGAAATCCACCTAGTAGTATTTCATTTAGAAAACTGAAATGAAGGAAAGGGATTGTGAGTATTGGCCATGTGGAAAGTGGAAAAAACCAGTGTCAAGGCTCATGCTAATAATTTGGTAGAATTGAGAAGATGCCAGTTTTGGAATGAGGGCTAAAGTTAATCTCCCCTTCTTGTTAGGCTACATAATCTTCAAGAAATCCT
>VMDO01030348.1:0-21419 GCA_007922755.1 Pedetes capensis | reverse complement strand
GGGGGGGGGGAGGGTGCTGTAGGTGGCATCTCAGTGGTCCAGTACTTGCAAAGCATGCAAGCATGAGGCCCTGGGCTCAACCCCCAGTACCAGAAAAAAAAAAAAAAATGTCATACCAAAGAAATCTTTTTCGAATGGCTTCTATTTCCCATGCCCTGGGGATGCCTTTGAGTTACTGCATGTTTCAAATGCTTGTCCATTTTTATTGCTGAGTAGTATACCACTGATGGACATACTATAGTGTGTTGATTCTTTTATCCACTGAAGAATGTTTGGGTTGCCTGTAGTTTTTTCGTAGTTATGAACTGAACTCCTATAAACAATCAGACATAGGTTTTTATGTGAATGTAAGTGTTTATTTAAGATTTAAATTGTTTTTCCTGTGAAAAATTGGTGACCAATACACTCATTATAAAAATTTTTTCTAATAATAACCTTTTGCTTTTATCATTCAAATCAGAAAATGGGATTGCAGGGTCAAAGAAGCACAGTTAACTCTATAAGAAATGGCCAAAGTGTTTTTCCAACAGATGGTGCCATTTTGCATTCCCACAGCAACGCATGAGAATTCCACTTGCTCTCTGCCTAGCCCACACTTGCTGTTGTCGATATTTCTTATCATCAGCTCTAACGGGTGGGTAGCAATATCTCCACATGACTTTGATTGCCCTTTCCTAGTGGATGATGGTGCTCAGCATCTTTTCTTTCAGTGATTTGCCTTTTGCACATGTGTCCTCTTTAGGGAAGAGTTTATTCAAGTGTTTTGTTTATTTTTTTAACCAGGTTGCTTGTTCCCTCCCTGTTGATTTCTGAGAAGTTTTTTGTTTTTGTTTTTTTTATTTTACATATTTTGATTTCAAGTCCTTCATCTTATTCATGATTTGCAAATATTTTCTTCAGTCCCTAGCTCATCTGTTCATTCTTTTAATAGTGCTTCTTGCAGAACACTTTTCTTATAGAGAAGTTTTAAGCTTTGGTGAGGCCAGTTTGTCCATTTTATTCTGTGTGGATCAGCTCTTGGTGTCAGATCTAAGAACTTCTTGCATACCTCCAGATCATTACGATTTTCCCCTTTTTTTCTTCTAAAATTTTAATTTTACAGTGTAGAGATTTATGATCTATTTTAAAGTAACTTCTAGATACAGCGTGAATTTGGATTGAGGTTCCTGTTTTGTGTATCAATGTCCAGTCACTCCAATATCATTTGTTGAAATGATATTGAGTCATCACTGAGTCATCTTTGCCCCTGTCAAAACTCACTTGGTTGTTTTTGTGAGGACATACTTCTTGACTCCATTCTCTTCCACTGATTGTTCCTGTCCCTCCACCAAGACCAGTCTGCCTTGATTATTCTGCCCAGGCAGTAAGTCTTAAAACCAAGTAATGTAACTCCTACATTTCTTTGTCACAGTTGTTTGGCTACCTTGATACCTTTCCGTTTTCATATAGTTTTAGAATCCATTTGTCGATATATAGTCAAAATCCTCCTGGCAATGACATTAAATAAATCTGTAGGTCAATTTGGGGACAGTTGACATCTGTACTGTGTTGAGTTCCAATCCATGAACATAGTCTGTCTCTCCAATTAAGTCTTCTTTGATTTATTGTCTAGTTCCTATCATAAAGATGTTTTGTTAGATTCAGAGCTAATATTTTGTTTTGTGCTATTGGTTATGGCAGTGTTTTAAAAATTGGGGGTTTTATTTAACTAACTATTCATTGCTAGTCATATGCCTTTTGCACATGTGTCCTCTTTAGGGAAGAGTTTATTCTCAATGTCCTATTAATTTAAAAAAAGGCAAACACAATTATAACATTGTTGTTGTTAGATGCCATCGAGTCGGTGTCCAACTCATAGAGGCCCTACATACAACAAGTGAAACAGTATTGTCAGTGCCTCTCTGCTATCCATAGGGTTGTCAATGGCTGATTGTTTTTTTGGAAGTGGGTTGCTGGGTCCTTCTCCCAAACCTACAGCACCTGGTGTTCCCAGGCAGTCTCCCATCCAAGTACTAACTAGGCCTGACCCTGCTTAGCTTCTGAGATCTGATGGGATTGGATGCCACAGTGCTACGGCTGCAGGCAATACAGTTATAACTACATGATTACCTCAAATTATCTGTAAAATTGATGATTTACATCCAAAAGCCCAGGTCAGCCTCCTAGCTGTCACTCAAAGCATTTTATAACCAAAATCTATATGATTCCTCCCATACATACTCATTCTATGTGTCAGCTTCCATATCAAGACTGACTTAAATGGTCTTCATGTGAATTCAAGAAGTAGTTGGTGCTTATTGCATACTTAATCCTATGGTTGAGATAAAAAATATACCAACTTCCCCTTTTTTGAGCAGTGCTGAACTCAGATTTCATAGTTCTGAGAGTTAAAATGCAACCTGACAATTTCATGAATTCCTTAAAAGATTTACTTTTCCCAAAAAGTTTGGAGACCAGAATACTCGTTACAAATATACAAAAATACGTATCTTTTCTTTATCACTCAAAGCAAGGATCCACATTATTACCTACAAAATACTTCATTAAATCTCTCACAACATACACAAGTTTTAACAGTATGAGATCTGCACGAGGTGACTGAGTATTCATTCTTTTTAAGCCTCTGGGTAAGTGTAACACATTTTTCCACTCCAACCACAGGATGAGTTTTTTAAGGAAGGATGATATTCCTGTGAGTTAAAATCCAACACTAAACAGGTTAAACATGGTATATGACCAGTAGGGAGGAGCAGCCTGTGCTGGCCGCGTGGTAACTGTTGCAAGCTGTTAACACGGTCTGCAAAGTGACTTCACGTGGTGCCCATCCTCAACACTTACAACTATTTCTCCTGGAGCAAGTCATTCAAACAGTTTAACGCCCAGCTGTTTTGTTTTCAATTCTTGATTTTCACTCGCTCATGGAGAAGGGTGTGCAAGGCTGGTGGTGAGTGAATAACTGATCGATGGACTCAGGGGTATTGTGCGAGAGACAAGACCTCACAGGGAGAGCCTGATGACTAGACAGGCTCCCGCGACAAGGGGCAGAGGAAGCTGGAAGAGGCGGCCTTGGGAGTGTCAGCAGCTCTTTTCCCCCTGCTACTGGGACATCTTCAGGCTCAGTGGCCACAGTGCCTGCCTCTGAGACTAAGCTAACTCCCTCACTTCCCGCTGGTGCCCTGTGTGGGGAGTTAGGGTCAAGAAGGAAACCAGAACACAGCTGCAGAGGTCAGGCCGGGTGGGGCCCAGCTGCAGCCTGCGTAGAGGGCAGGTGGGTGTCAACCCTCCTCCTTGCCTGGGAAAGACTGTGGCCTGACTGCTGCAAGGATGGGTGGCAGAAAGAAGCATAGAACAGGGAGAACACAAGTGGATGGGAAGCGTGGTGGGCCAATTACTTAGGGATCTGGAGAATGAAACTGGGCCGTCCTCCCAGCCATATATTTACTCCAAAACTCTAGGCAGACTTCTGTCTGCTTTGTTTCAGCTGGGTTTGCAGAGCATGGGCCTGTAAATGCCTGGCCTTGGCATTTGGTCAGGCATGCACGAGGCCGGCGGGAGGCATCACAGATGTGCCGCACCCCCTCTTCCTCCTGGCCCAGCAGGCGGGACAGAGCACACAGGTGCCTCAGACCACCGTCCATGAGTCTGGACCAAGGACGGCTATCAATGAGTAGCCCCGGGCCCATGGCTGGCCGGGTGCTGTTTGCCCTGGGCCTTGAGGAGGTACAATGTCAAGGGGGCCCTTGTCAAGAGCAAGTGTGGCCCTTCTGAACAGAAGACAGGGGAGGCCATGGCATAAGGGTGGGTGCCTGGCATGGTCCTTGGAGGAGCAGCCACTGGGCAGGGCCAGAGGAAGCAGTGAGCTTCTGTTCCTTCTCCAATGTGGGGTGGTGGGTAAACACAAGAAATATTTTATAGCTCTATTAACTGAGTGAATGACAATCCATTCCCAAAGAAATCCCCCATATCAGCCATTGAAAACCCTATGGATAGCAGAGAAGCACTGACAGTGCCGGGCATGGCACAGTGTCGGGGAGGGTTTCGTTCAGTTGTACACAGGTTGCTATGAGTCAGACCCAACTCGACAGCTCCTAACAACAATGAACATTTGCTGAATGAAGGGGGGGAAGTAGATTAGGAAAGAGTCAAGGTGACCTGGGACCTTGAAGTATGAAGCCCCACACCTGGGATCAGCCCTAAGCACTAACAAGCACACACCTGGGAAGCACCAAGCTCTCAGCAAATGTGCCCCGTGTACCTGATGGTTGCAATCATCGTCCCCTGAATTCAGCCCACCAAATGCACCCCAGAAACTCCAGAGAAGCACCCTTAGGCTTCTGGGCGGCAAAGCCCTTCCAAAGGAGGAGTCCTCCCAAACCTGTGCACAGGGAAACTGAGGGAACGCTTCTGGCGACGCCACACCTACCTTGTGTGCTGTAGCGGCATCCTCTGCAGACAGGCAGGCCTCATTGCCAGGCCCGAGCTCCTCTGACCTCCAGAACCTTCCCGCCACTGAGAGGCTCTGGTCCCTCACAGGCGAGACGGCAATGTCCCTCACAGGCGAGACGGCAATGTCCGTGTGGGCACTGGGTGTGGCCGTGAGGGGAGAAATCGACCGGATCACATGTGCGCTCTCCCGCGAGTCCGGTCTCAATGCTTCTCCGAGACCGTCTTGTTTTGAAGTCTCTGCAAATGGGCTTCTTATCCACGGAAATACAGTTGGGTGTGGTGCCTCCTGTGGGTAACCTGTGCTGGGCACGGGCGGTGGAGCGTGGAGCTGAGGAGGACGTGAGCAGGGGGGAGCAGCGCCGTCTCTGCTGTGCCCCCTCCACAACTGTGCTCCTGGGATGCCCCCTTCCCTGGGTGCTGCCATTCCTGCCTCCTAGGCAGCACTCACCGATCTGCACCCATCTCTTGAGGAATCAGCCCAGCGCTCACCCCTCACGATTGCTCTCTTTACTCCCATCTTCCTCAAGACAGGGAAGTGATCGCTCCAAACAGGCAGGCCCAGGACCACGGCGGGCAGACTTTGAGAAACTGCCTGGCTCACCTTGCTGGCCACCCCAGAGCTAAGGAGTCGATGTGTCTTTTGCTGTTAGGTTTTCTTCTGCGCAATTCCTGAGCGTTTTCCTTTATCGGAGCCGAAGCCCGGGGGTCATTAGTAGCTTTCTCCCAGAGCCTTGCTTAACGTGCCCTATCTGGGCTGGAATCGCCCTTAAGTGACCTTCCCTTCCCTGACCGTCCAAGGCGTCAGGAGAACCAGCCAGTGCGTCAGCAATGGAAACGTCCACCCAGCAGGCCCGGGTCATGGGACCAAACCTCCTGCTGCCTCAGGTGTCTGCAGGGGCGGAAGCAGCTTCTCCGTGAGGGCAGCTGATGCCTCCCAGCAGATGCCGATGCAGGAAGGAACGGGGCGCGTCCTGAGCCCAGCTGCCTCTTCTTTCAGGACTCCCACGTGAGAACCACCCACTACGGCTCGCTGCCTCAGAAGGCTCCGCACGGCCGGACCCAAGACGAGAACCCCGTAGTCCACTTCTTCAAGAACATTGTGAGTGCCGCCCCGGGGACCCAGCGCGGTGGGGGGAGGGCCTGCCACTGCACCATCATCCCAGAGGCTCCTGAGCACTGACGCAGGGCACCCCGTAGCCAGGGACTTGGCTTTCAGCCAAAGCTTGGCCACAGGACCGCAAGCCCCAAAAAACTCGGTTCTCTTGATACCAGAGGACCGGGAAGTGCTTAGTTTAAATCACAGGCTTTGCAAAACCACAAAGATAATAAAAAAAAAGTCAGTGGTTGCCAGGTCAGGGGAACGAGGGGTGCATAGGGGAGCACGGGGCATTTTTAGGGTAGCAGAACTGCTCCCAATGAGAGCAGAATGGAGGCTCCAGGGCACAGGCTCATCCAACCCATAGGGTGCACTGCAGAGTGAGCCCTAATGGGAGCTGTGTAATAATAACAATGGGTCAGTGTTTGTTCCTGGGTTGTAGCAAAAGAATCACGTTAACGTGAGGTGCTAAGGATGTGGAACCTGAGCGGGGCACACGGGAGCGCTCTGTGGGTGTATGGGAAATGTGTCATTTCTGTACAGTTTTTCCACAAATATAAAGCTTCTCTACAAAATAGTTATTGAAAACTAGACTATGGGGTTCGAATGGTAAAATCTCGGTGCAGCAGGCCTTTTAGTATAAGATTCCAACTGGCAAGCTTAGGAGCTGCAGACCTGAAGGTCCCTTAGAATCTGGCAATGCCAGCAGGGCGCGGTGGCGCACGCCTGTCATCCCAGTGGCTCCAGAGGCGGAGGCAGGAGGATCGTAAGTTCGAGACCAGGGGCAGTCTGCGTAACTTAGCAAGACCCTGTCTCAAAAAGTAAAAAAATGGGCTGGGGGTGCAGCTCAGTGGTCCAGCACTTGCAGAGCATGCAAGCGCGAGGCCCTGGGTTCAACCCCCAGTACCACAAAAAAATAAAATAAAATAAAGAATCTGGCAATGCGGAAGGCTCTCCTCTTCCAGTCCCAGGAAGGGCGGGTGGGGAGTCCCCGGGGGGCAGAGAGGAACCACTCTCCCTAAACACCAACTAGTCAGGACCCGCAGGCGGTCAGTGGGGTCCCGAGGGAGGACGACTCCCGCAGCCCACCCTTCCCTGTCTCTTCCAGGTGACGCCTCGCACACCACCTCCGTCGCAAGGAAAGGTAAGACGTCAGATGTGTGGAGTAACCATCACTCTATGCATCGGCCCAAAGTGTCCCGGCAAGGGAGCTGGACTCAGGGCCACCTGAATCCATCCCAAACCTTCGGCCCCGTGGCTCCCACACAGAACGGGGCTGGCAGGTGCCCTCCACGGCCACGCAGACGGGGCCGGGCCATCCCCGCCCTCTTCCCCTTCCCATGAGCCGCATCCCGCGTCCTGACCTCAGAGCGCCTCAGGGCCCTTCCACGGGGCCTGGGGCCTGAGACCGCTCACCTCCTCCGTGCGGGGGTTTGGCTGTGGTTTTGCTCAGGAGAAGACCTTCGCTCGCTGATCACCATGTCTCTCTCTCTCTCTCTCTTCCTCACGCAGGGGAGAGGACTGTCCCTCAGCAGATTTAGCTGGGTAGGTGGCAAACGTGTTTCCTCAGCTCCCTCCTCCCCCTGGCGCAGCCGCTGACCTTTACGCCCATCTCTTTCAGTTGCTTCACGTTCCCCCTCTTCCTTCCCCACCCGGAGCGGCTTTCCCGCGGCAGTGAATGGGTTGCTTTACCTCGCAGAGGGGGAGCGGAGGGTTGTCTTCCTTCTCTTGGGGGTGCGGGGACCCGGACACCAGGAGGTCAACAGCCTCTGCTCCAGGTGGCTCCTGGCAGACCTTCCCACTGGGCCTCGCCAGGCTGGAGAAAATTCCGGATTCCCGTCCCACACAACCAGCGGGAAACAAGGCCCAGGAGGTCAAATGTGGAATTAGGTGCCAACCTGTCTTAACAACCCCAGATGCTAAGGTTCCCCTGGGGAAAACAAGGAGACAGAAAAGGCACTGAATTCAGACGTTTGGTTTGTAACAACCCCATTAGCCCACAGGGTTTTGGTTTTGTTTGCAGTTTAGTAGTGACTAAGACTGGGATTGGGACTGGGATTTCGCTCAGTTGGTAGAGCGCTGCGCTGCAGTCTCTGAGGTCCCAAGTTCAATTCCCAGCACTGCAAAAATGGGAGGAGGACCTGGCAATCCACTCCCAAGGCAATCCTGAAACAGTCTGCCATTGAAAACCCTATAAGGGTCGCTATGAGTTGGATACCGACTTGAGGGCACCTAACAACAACAACAAGACTGAGATGCCAAGCCCACAGGAAGACCTCCTCAGAATCTCAGGCTTTATAACGCCCAGGACAAAATTTCCATGAAGGTTTTACATGGCTAACTGGTTTGGTTTCTAGACACCAGCCACCTTAAAATGTCAACCAATACATCGTAGCCAAGCTTACAGCAAACGTTAGATATGTTTCTTACTTTATAAAAGGTGCCATTTTCAGAATCAAATGCAGGCACCATCACCAGGCTGTTGTCAGGGGATCGTGTCTGTCTGGGAACCACAAGGTCTGCAGTGCAGTACAGAGCCCAGCTGTACCTGCTGATCAGTTCATAAGCATCGTAGAAACGAATGAATGGGCCAGGCTCAGTGGCTGGCACCTGTAATCCCAGGAACTCAGGAGGCAGAGGCAGGAGGATTGCAAATTCAAGGCCAGAGGCAGCCTGCGTAATTTAGCAAGACTCTATTTCATGATAAAAATAAATAAATAAGTAAAAAGGAGCTAGGGACGCAGCTCACTGGCAGAGTGCTTGCAAAGTATGTGCGAAGCCCTAGCTTCAGACCCCAGTACCAGAAATAAATAAATAATATCACTTATTAAAAAATAAATGAGTGGATTTTAAAAGAAGGAAAAAAGAGTAGAAATGAAAAGCAAACAAGAAAGAAAGAAAAGAAAGAGAAAGAAACAAAGGAAAGAAAGGAAGGAAGGAAGGAAGGAAGGAAGGAAGGAAGGAAGGAAAAGAAAGAGAAAGAAAAACAAAGTAAAGAAAAGAATAGGAGAAAGCAGAATGAGGCAGGCAGGAAAGGAAGGATCACTTGAGAGAAAGAGGAAATTCTGCAAAGCTCCTGGATTACTTCAGCACATTATCACCCTGAACTATGAACCAGGACATCTGTTGGCACATTTTATACAAACACATATGGGGCCTGCTCTTTCTCACCCAGTAAATCTGCAGCACAGATGACAACAGAGTCAGAAGTTCGCGTGGAGCAGTGCTCAGGGCCAATTACATTTTGATTTTCTACGTCAGCAGGACGCAAAGACGACACTGAAGAATGGCCTCCATTTTTGACCCAGAAATCTTATTTTAGCTACTGCTTTATCCACCTCTTAATTTTCCAGGCCTGGAGTGTTGGGACATTGTGCAAAGTCATCACAGGACCTGGGGAGATGGGAGTGAGAAGAGCACCTTCTCTCTGGACATTCACAGACCCTGAGGTCCCACCAGCTAACAAGAAAGACCTTTGCCTTCCTCTCTGCATTTCTCCTTTTTCGGGCCTACTAATGTTTGTTAGATTTCTCTCTTTCCCAACACATTGCTTCTCTACGTTTTGTTTGCTGTTTCCCAGAGCTACAGGGCTGTCTCCTTGTTTGGAATTTGGGGAAGTCTCACTTGCTTTTTCTAAACCACATTGCATGTGTCCTGGTAAATTCTAGGTCAGCCAAAGATGAAGTGGCCAGGAGTTTGAAAAGAAGTCATGCAGACTACTACCCTGGAAGCCAATCCTTGAATTTAGTTCTCGGGAGCTCTTTAGTTTTGGAGAAAACCAAGAGAGTGGGGCAGAGCCCCAGGAACCCCAGGATTCCGCCTTCAGCTCCTCAATGCCATGCGCTGTCACTCACTCAGCGAGCCCCTGGGTCCCCAGGGATGCGAGGGTGGCCCTAGCCCACCTCTAGTATACAGTGCTTAGACCTTCTCCGCCACACGTCCCTGTCCCTTACCCCACCTGAGAACCTAGAAATCAAAGTTCCCGGTGAAAGCAGCCGCCTGGGGGCCCAGTGGGCACTGTGTGTCCCTGAGTTCAGGTTGACGAAAGGGACGTGGTAGAAGCAACTCGCATGAGGCAAGGGGCCGGCCCTAAACCAGCCAGGTGGCCTGCAAGAGCCTGGAACATTCCGGATTCCATCTCCAGCCCTTTTTAAGGTGCCAGGCCAGATTGCCTCTCAGGTCCTTCCTGCCCCATGGCACGTTTCCCATGTGAGCAAGCCTGCCGCAAAGGCCTCTGGGAGCTGCTCACGTGAGGCCTGGCTGCCACTGGAATCTTAGGAGACAACGAGGCTCCCGTTGCTTTTTGGCAAAAGGAGACAAAACCTTGGACCTTGTCCTTGAAACAGAGATCTGTGAGGCAGACAGGGGAAGGGCCATGGCCTGGTCAGCCTCCCTGGACAGCAGCAGAGGGTGAAACCTCACTAGACCCCCTGCGTCTAAACACCCCCACCAGAGCCCACGCTTGCCGCCAGAGCTCCTGTCTGAGTAGAGACGGGGCCTGGGGTACTAAGAGTCCTGCACTCAGGCATTGCTGGCTGCTGCTACAGCCACGGGACGTCCATCCCACCCCAGGACGGAGGCTTCTGTCCTCGCCGGCAGCCAGCCCCACTGGGGCCCAGTCGTGGAGCCATGAGTCCCCACTCTGCTCCCAGGCACCATCTCTGTTAACTCACAGCAGCTGGGGAAGGAAAGGACCGCTGTCAACTGTCAACCCCGGGTTACAGACGAGGAGGCTGAGCCTCTGCCTGGTGCCCACACTTGCCCAGGATCACCCAGCTAGGAGCAGGGGATGCTGAGACCCCGCCAGGTTGTCGCGCCAGGGTGCCCAGGGCAGTGAGCAGTGTGGGCAGAGTGCAAACTGCCCAGGGATCAGGAAGGATGTAGGTTGGACCTCAAGGCTCCAGTCCTCCAGGGACGGCCGGGTGTGCCATTGGGAGCCCATTCAGCCTCTGCTTCCTGACCGTGCTGCAGACGAGGCTCTGGACCCCGGCGTGCAGTGTGCGGGCTGTGCTGCCTGCCGCCTCCCCTGGACCCCAGCAGAGCAGAGCGGCTTCCCAGAGCCTCAGACCACAGCACAGCTGGCCGTCTGTGTGACCCCTGCAGACTTGGGGACAGGGGCCTCTCCAGCCCTTCCCCATCACAGCCCAGTGCTGGCTGTGGCTCCAGAACGACTTGCTGAGGCCACCTGGTGGGCCCAGGTGGCAACCGTGAGTGGACCCTGATCACTTGTCTTCTCTTGCAGGGGGCTGAGGGGCAGAAGCCAGGATTTGGCTACGGAGGCCGGGCTTCCGACTACAAACCGGCTCACAAGGGACTCAAGGGGGCCCGAGACGCCCAGGGCACGCTTTCCAAAATCTTTAAGCTGGTAATGTAGACTTCCCACCTTGGGGACAGCCAGGGGATCCTGGGCAGGCAGTGGGCCCCTGAGAGGGCCTGGGGCAAACTATGCAGCACACAGGCCGGCCAGGGGAGACAGAGCCTCGGTTAATAGACAGTGACTTCCAGAATCCAGCTAAGCCAAGGCAGAGGGTTGGCGGGCAGCCCGCTGCCCCATGGCTCTCGGTCCCCAGCCCCAGGGCGGAGGCCCATGGCCAGTGCTGCTCTGCCCCAGCGCAGGGTTTCTTTGGAGGTGAGAGGGAGCAGGAGGCTTCTAGAAGGTGCAGGCGAAATGCGCAGGCGAGGGGCCCTGGGGCTTGCTGGGGGGGTCAGCACCAAGGTGCCCCACACTCCCTGGACCTCAAGGGGTCCCTGGCCTGATCCCAGAGGGGACAGGGGCTGTGCTGGGAGCCATTGGCAGACCCAAGGGATGAGCAGGAGCCAAGCTCCCAGGGAAGGCAGTAGGAGCCACGCAGGGGCCTGGGGAGCCACAGGAGGCCCGTGGTCTCAGCAGGGGCAGGAGCTACACGCCCAGGGGTGCTGGGTTACCTGGCGCCCAGCCCTGACTTCTCTGAGACCCAGGTTCCCTCTCTATGGACTCAGTGACACACAGTGGCCTCACAGAGCCTCTGGGCGTCAGGGTAGTGGATGTGCTGGGTTGGTGCGTGGCTTTGTCCCGAGCATAGGCAGCTGGTCGATGGCTGGTGATGAGGCAGCCCTGGCACACTCCCCTCAGAGCGCTCATTGGCAACCGAGGCACCCCCGGCAGGGGGATGCGAAGCCTGGTGCCTGGTAGGCTCCCACCCCAGGGGCAGACTGTCCCTCATTCCCCTGAGGAAGTCTGTCCTCAAGGAGCCAGGGAGCTCCACATTCCTGAGGCCCATCCACCCTCCTGCCCACCCAAGACAGGAGGCAACAACACGTGTCCAGCGGGGCCGGGACCCCAGCTCTGAGGAGCCTGGGTCAGCCTTGCCCTTCAGACCCATGGCTGCCCTTGGCCTTGGTGGGGCCCCAGCCAGATGGCGCTGACAGCTAGAGGGACATCGTGCACTGTTTTCACAGGCTGGTGGGCAGCGGTGTGGCAGGACGCGCTCCTGGGCTCTTTCCACCTGGGGCCCGGGGGCCGTGGGTCTCCCCGTGTTTGGGGAATCTGAGTCCTTAAGCCTACGGGCCGTGGCGTCCCTGTGGCTGATGAGAACAGGGGGCTGGCCTCAGTTCTGGGAGCACTGGCTGGCTTCATCAGAAAAGGCTTTGTTCCACAGGACCTGTTTACGTTTCCTAATTGGCTAATCAAAACATCAAGGTTTCACGGTTTACGGACAAACATACGGTCTCTCACACAAATGCTCCTCACCCTCGATCCACACGTTTATTGAGCTGCCTGGGTGCACCACAGGCTGCTTGTGGTCAGGACACACGGCCAGGGTGACTCCGTTCCTCTGGGTCCTCGGTGAGCGCGTGTGGATGTTGGCCGAAGCCCAGGCATGGGAGGTTCTGTGGACGACGTGTGGTAACATGTGGCCCTGCTGCTGAGGGAGGGTGGTCAGGAAAAGCCTCAGCCCTGTGACGTGAGTGGGAGGCGAACGTAGGCAAGATCCACCTACAAGGCACGTTAAGGCAAACCCAACAGGAAATAAATTCTCCCCCCACCATTCTCGGGAGAGGGACCTCCCAATGCAGCCGCCTCCATCCTGGGAGGTGGCACCAAGATGGCACAGAACGGCCGTGCTGCCAGGTGACCTCTGTGCCCGGGCCAAGAACCGTCTCGATGCTGACCCTCCTCAGAGGCCGTGAGAGTGCCCCAGGTGCTGGCAGCTGGCAGTTTCCAGGCGCTGCGCGAAGATTCTCCTCTAGGCAGCCCAGGCTCTTCCCGTCTGTGTGAGCAGCCGCTACGCTGTTGGCTGCAAGAGTGTGAGACACACTGAGAGACAGCGGTGACCATGTGGCGGAGGGTCAGCCCGTCCCGTGGCCCCGCCGAGGAAGCGTGGCGCTGCTCGGCGGCGATGTGTGGGCTGTGCCCAGCTCCTGAAGGACGCTTGTGAGGCCCCAGGAGAACAGAGCAGCTCCGTGCAGGTCTGCACATTTCTTGGGCGCAGATAATACAAGGCTGTGAGGCTCATGTTCCTTAAACAGGTTTAAATTTTTCCCTGAAATTCTTTTTGTGAGAAGATTTTTTTTTTTTTTTTTTTTTTTTTTTTTACATTTTAAAACATCTCTGCGGAGTTCAAGGAAAGCCTCTGTCTATCAAAACGTAAACACCTTTCAGTTCCTATGGTTGTAATTAAGTCTGCCTACCCTAACAGCTGGGCTGGGATTTGGCTCAGTGGGTAGAGCGCTGCGCTGCAGTCTCTGAGGTCCTGAGTTCAATTCCCAGCACCACAAAAATGGGAGAAGGACCTGGCAATCCACTCCCAAGGCAATCCCGGAGCACTGAGCCATTGAAAACCCTGTGAGGGTCGCTATGAGTCGGATACCGACTTGACGGCACCTAACAACAACAACCCGAACAGCTCATCAGGGACTCCTACACCAGCACCACAGCTGAATGAGGTGACGAGGAGCTGTGAGGGGCCGTTGGTAGCAGAGATCACCAGGTACAAGGCAGGCTTGAGGCAGGCAGCTGGGCCCCGGGCACCCGAGGGAGCTCCAGCAGCCTTGGCCTCCGGCTCCTTTTCACCCTCTTGGAAGCCAGGCGCAAAGGATGGGGCTGCGTTCTGCGGTTGCAGTTAGGACTTGGCCTGAGGGAAGGACCGACTGTCCCCTCACTTGGGAATCGCATCTCGCATCCAGGCACGTAAAGGGAACGCTTGCCCCTGGTGGCATTTCTGTGCAGTGCTGGGGGGCACAGAGGAGAGAGCACTGTTCTTGGCAGGTTCCTTTCGAGCCCTGTGCTCAGGCAACAGTTTGCCCAGCCCTTGCCGCAGTGAGCCCAGCCTTGCCAATTACAGGCTGCCCTGCCCTGCCCTGGGGCACCACTGAGAGCCAGAGCAGAGCCGGGCTGAGGGCGGATGCCACAAAGAGGCCAAAAGCAGGACGGAGGGACAGGAAGACGGAAGTGCACACCACACTGTCTAGCGCAGACTCCCTTTCCTGTCTGGCTGACCATGGGAGAATGGCTCAGCCTCTCTGACCTTCAGCCTAACTATAAGAGGAGGATAGGATCGGGCACTTGGGGGTTGGCTGTGAGTTCAAAGGAGAAAACAGACAGAAGGGGTTTTGCTCAGTGAGCTGTGGCACCGTGGAGGAAATTCACGTCAACATGGCCGCCACTTAATTCCAAGAGGAAGCACCCAGACGTCAAGACGGCACCTCATGGAAGTCATTGTGGGGACGCTGGGAGCGTCCCCAGCTCGGCACAGGTGTCTCTCTTGGTCTTGAGGACCCACAGTCCAAAGGAAGTCTTCAAGAGAGCAATTTCCCATCCATAGCCTAGGAGTAAAACAGAAAGCCAGAGAAGAGACTACAATTTGAATGCTAAAGCAAAAGCCAGCGCAGTTCCCCCAAGCCTGTCTGACATGGAGCACGGCAGGCTCCCCTCCTGCCACCATCCCCGCAGCCTGGGCTCCTGCTCAGGATAACTAGCCACTGTTGTTGGCTTTCTGAGACAAGATCTCACTGGGTAGCCTAGGCTGGCCTTCAACTTGGGATCCTCCTGCCTCAGCCTCCTGAGTGCTGGGACTTCAGGCATGGACCACCATGCACAGCTTCTTTCCTTCCTTTCTTCTTTCTTTCCCTCCCTCCCTCCCCTTCCTTCTTTTCTCTTTCTTTCCTTCTTTTCTTTCTTCTTTCTTTCTTTCTTTTTTTTCTTTCTTTTCCTTTTCTTTCTTCTTTCTTTCCCTCCCTCCCTCCCTTCCTTTTTCTTTTTCTTCTTCCCCTTCCTTCTTTCCTTCCTTCCTTCCTTCCTGTCTTCCTTAATTTTGAATTGTATTGTCCAGAAAACACATCCATGTGTAGCTTGAAGGCCCTTCTGGTCTCAGAGTATAGAATCCCTATGCAGAGCTGGTTTGTCTTGGGTGGTGGTGAAGAGAGTGAAAGTAGAGCTCCCGCAGCCTGGCTGGACTCTGTCCGGAGTCCAGGGCTCCCATGCACGTGCTTCTCAGTGCAGAAATCTCTCCATTAGTGCAGATGTCTCCATCATCGTCAATACTTTCCCTCGGTTGTCCTGGGTTTTCTAGCTAAAGATACGAAGAGCTTATTCAAAGCAGGACAGTGCTGCGATTGAGCCTTCACTGCACAGAGGCAGGGCCTCTGGGGTCACAGCCAGCTGGGTCTTGGGAACCAAGTTCAAGTGCCTTTATCTTGAGGTGCCAAATTTCAGTTAGCACTTGCTCAAGGCAGGTGTGAGAACCGGCATGAGAGGGTCAGCTGCATGCCAACGGTCAGGTGACCACAGACAAGGGACCAGGTTGGGCCATAACTCTTGTCTCTTCCTTTTCCTAGGGAGGAAGAGACAGCCGCTCCGGGTCTCCCATGGCGAGACGCTGAAGTCCCATCCCCTCTTTACGGAACCCCGTCCTCTGCTTCTTAATATAACTGCCTTAAACCTTAATTCCGTTGCACCAAGTAGCTAGTTAGCGCGGCGCCCGCTCCTAATCTCCAGAGGCTGTGCACACAGCGGGGCCAGGACCACGGCACCGACCAGCCATTTCCAGCCCACAGTGAAATGGAGAAAATGAAAACAGTGGTTAAAACTCACTTTCCCTTGGAAGATTGAGTTTCCTTGGGGTCTTTGCTGCCCTGCACGGTGCCTTGATGCGCATCAGTCCAAACCCCGCCAGTCCAAGTGCACAGATGATCCCCAAGTCCCCCCTCGCTCCACTGGACCTTATTTTTGCCATGAGGCGCCCCCTGAGCTGCGCTGCCCTGCCGTGGGGCTCGCCGCTGAGAGCCAGAGAAGGGCAGGGACTGTCGCGATCCAGGCTTCCTTTGCTTCCCCCGCCCTCGCGCCCCTCCAGTGCTTTATTTTTCCCTGACAGGATCGGACAGTCGCGGAGAGGCGGGACACTGGGAGCTTTCGTACGTGAGCGCGGGCTGGCAGCTGTGAGGAGTCCAGCGTGGGCGGCCGGGGCGCCTCCAGGCCGGCTGCCCCACACCCCCAGCTGATTTCGAGCGTGGCAGAGGGAGGGAAAGGGGCGAACGGGCTGGGCCATGGCCCCGACGGGAAACGGGAACTTTGGGAAATGAGGCGCTGGAGACGTCCTGCTGTGGCCGGCGGAGGTCACTGTGGCCCCGCAGTGGCCCTCGGAGCAGCCACCGCCAAGAACCCCGTTTCCTCACAGAGCCCGGGAGAGAGTCCAGGGAGAAGGCGCACCTGAGCGGGACTGAGGAGTTCTCTGGTGGCCTCGCGGCACCACCTGGTCACTCCTTCCCTCGAGAGTGACCGGCGGCAGCCGCCCAGGCAGGGCCCATTGGCACCCACTAACCGCGGTGGAGAGAGAACCGGCCCTCTGCTTGCCTCCTAGAAATGACCCCATCTTAGTGACCTTAGGAGCGTGCACCTCGCTGAATCCTAACCCACACGCAGGGCTGGCCTGGCCCTCCCCACGGGGAGGAGGAGCTCTGAGCCCCCCTTCCTAACACCCTTGGACCCCCACCCTGTCCTAACCCACTGACGCCCCCTTTTCATTTAGCGTCTTTGATAGACCTTCCAAAGAGCCCCCCACCTCTGTCTGCCTTCCCCTTAGAACAAGAGGACAGCGATGTAGCACCCAGCTGCATCTTGTTAATCGCCTTCTAATTCCAGGTGTTTAGTGGGGTTTAGGTAACGTCTATTAATACAGAGCCTCAACAATGAGAGGGTAAGGAAAATTCTGGAAACAAATCCTCCAAACTGTTGCACACAGGGCCTTACCCGCTGTCGGCGGCCGGGCTCACGGCTCCATCCGGACGGACGGTGGGCGCTGCAGATGGGCCTTTGGGTGCACAGTTCTTGATATTGAAATAAAATAATAAACTTGCACCGTTCTTTGCATGAGTGTCTCATTGCGGGGTCTGGCTGACAGAATGGAGCCCAGGGGCCCACGTGTGTGTCCTGTGGTCATGAGCACAAGCGCTGCCCTGGAGGGCGCAGCACCCGGGCAGCAGCACACGAGTGAGCCGAGTGGAATGTGGGCAACTGCCAGGGCCATGGCCGCTGATCAGGAGAAATGGGTTTTCACTTGCTCTGAGGCCGAGCTTTTCAAGTCTCTGGGCATCTCGTCACTTTGCTAGGGAAACACTCTGCCAACCGGAACCCTGAGGAACCCTGAGAAAATTTTTGCCACATACGTACATTTTCCCTGGCAGACAAAATTACGTTTTCTTTTTCTGCATTTGTTCTTTCGGTTGCCTTTGGTTGTAAGAATTCTTTTTCAAAAAGAGAATGGAAATCCCTTTTGTTTCGTGTTGCTTTTCCGGAACCACTGGCTCCTTTCTGGGTCTCCAGAGCTGCTTTGAGAAATTGTGTGCTTGACTTTAGGGAGGGCCACAGGAGCCCATTTCCTGGGGTCACGTTGCTCCAGGCTACAGCATAAGGACCCCAGCTGGGAGCCTGCAGACGCCGGACGTACTGTTCAGGAGCCCGACCCCCAGGCTCCACAAGCAGGGCTCGGCTGACTCAAAGCCCAGGGACCTCTTTGCTCCCTCTCTCTTCTCCACGCAACTGCTTCCAAACAGGGGACCTGGGAAGGCATGCAAAGATACCCACATTTTAAAACCGAGCCCTTGACCTGGTGAGTCTGTCTTCATGTCGCATCTGTGGGAAATGCATTAAATGGTGGACCTGGGAGAGATCAGCTCACAGAGCGGTGTAGCATTTGTCACAATGCAATATCCAGGCCAATATTTTAAAAGAAAACCCAGCAAAGTAGGGGCTGAGCCGTGGAGCTGCGCTCCCACAGAACGTGGATCTAGAGAGGTCTACACGCTTACCCCTGAAGCTGACTTGGAAGATTCCGGGCTCAGGCCATGGGAGGGGCTGCCGCAGCCTAACCCATGGACATAAGACGTGCCTCCACACGCCATTGTGGATGGCAGTGCGGGGCGTCCTGAGGCCTGAGCTCTCTCAGCCCACACAGCCCCCATGTGTCCAGGCAGACCCCAGGGAAGTTGGTGTCAGAGCCCCCGGCTCAGAGGCAGAAGTTCTGGATGGAGGGTGGAGGTCGGCCAGGCTGGAGGCCGGAGGGAGGCTGCTGGCATCACAGTCGGGATGAGCAGGATGGCGAGGGAAGGTGACTTCATGACCTGGGTCCGGGAGATGCGTCAGCACTGAGAGCCCTGGGGAGAGAGAACCAGGGTGCAGGGAAACTTGTAGAGCAGTAAATAGAAGTTTGCCTCACAGCAACCGGCAGAAGGGGAGCTGCACCATCCGCAAGGTTTGGTGTGCAGAGGCTGCCAGGGCTGCCAGGACAAAACCCTGTGGACCAATGGGCTTCAGCAGCGAGGGCCGGCCTCCCAGTCTGAGGCTGGAGGCCCAGGAGCCACAGTGCTGACTTTTGGCCTGGCGCCTCTGTCCTCACATGGCGGAGAGCTCGGGAACTGGTGTCTCCTCCTCACCCGTGACACCGGTCCTGTTGGCCCAGGGCCAGCCCGGTGCCTTCATTTCATCTCAGAGATGCCCTCGCTGGGCCTGCCTCCAGGTCCTGTGACAGTGCGAGTCAGAGCTCCACGACATGACTTCAGGGGCACAGTGTGGCCTGTAAAGGCCATGTGTTTTTCTCCTGCAAACACAGATGCTTCCTAAGCCCCACGTGGCAAGGTGCCCTAGTGAAATTCCATGGCTGCGGCACTGTCGCCTCTTCTCCCGAGGAGGCCACAGAGAGGGAAGCCCATCCTCGCTGGGATGCTAAGCGAAGCAGGATCAGCGCAGGGCTGAGGACACCCAGAGAGCACAGTCGAGGCTGTGCTGCCCGGCCACTCCCCTGCGGGAAGCAGCGACAGCTGTGACAGCCACTGCCTGGAAGCTGATCCATCCTCTTGCTCCCCTGTGCCTCCCGGGAGCTTCAGTCTGGTCTCCGTGAGGCAGGG
The DNA here is from genome assembly GCA_007922755.1 of Pedetes capensis. Lineage (NCBI taxonomy): Eukaryota > Metazoa > Chordata > Mammalia > Rodentia > Pedetidae > Pedetes > Pedetes capensis. The sequence continues at coordinate 2,497 of VMDO01030348.1, read as the reverse complement.
CAGAGGCTGCTCCTCTGGCCATCTCTTCACCACTGGACTCCTGTGGCACAGGCCACTGTCTCCCGAATCCTACGAACTTCCGGAACTCATGGACAGGTCTAGAGCTGGGCATCTGGAGGATAACCCTGCAAGTTTGCCCAGCCCAGCCCAGGCCTGCTCCATCCGGGGCCTCTTCTGGCCTCCTATGGAAAGTTCCAGGGCACAGTTGGGAAGAGAGAGTGCAGACATGAGTCCATAGTGCTCTCTGAGGTGGGGTGGACATACCTGTGTTAAGTCATCTCTAGGCCACTTGTTACACCAAATGCAAATGTGACTGGTAAACAGTTGTTGCACCGTATCATAAAAAACTACGTTCAGCCAGGCATGGTGGTACACACATGTAGTCTCAGTAACTTGGGAGGTGGAGGGAGGAGGACCACAGGTTGGAGGCCAGAGACAGCCTGTGTAACTTAGACCCTATCTCAAGATAAAAAATAAAATATCGGCTGGGGGTGCAGGCCAGTGATAGAGTGCTTGCAAAGCACATCTCCCCAGGCCCTGGGTTCAATTCCCAGTACTGAAAAAAAAAAAAGTATATTCAACTCATGAGTGGTTCATTCTAAGGATGTGGAACCCACGCAGGGAGCTCTGGTTGTATATGGAAAGTCTTTGCACTATTCTTGCAACTTTTCTGTAAATTTGAAGCTGTCTCAGACATAAAGGTTATACAAAAAGGGTGAAGACTTTGATTAAGCTTGAGGAAGATGACTGAACGTGAGGGCTTAGAAGAATTGTATGATAAAGAATATCCTGAAGCAGGTGCTTGCCGTGGCCCACCCAGGACTGTTCAACATGGGCCCAGATGACATCAAAAGGTGGGGTGTGCTGGTAAGAGCCTCCTCTTTGGAGCACTTGGCTGCCAGTAAATCAATCAACCTCCTCTTTGGAGCACTTGGCTGCCAGTAAATCAATCAATGGCTGCTTTGCTCAGGTTCCTACCACAGTAAAATGAAACCATCTCTTGGTGGCCCAGAATAGTGAATATGGGGCACAAGGAATAATGGCAGAGAGGCGTGGGGGCCACAGTAGGAGGGACTAAGATTGAACACTTGACGCCCCTCAGTGGTAAGAATGGTCCTGTAGGTGGTGTGGAGCAAGGCAGTCATCAGCACATCTGAAACGGCAGCACTGAAGGCTGAGCTAGGGATGCCCCCAGGCCTGGGCGCCCCGCTGCATCTGTCAGTAACCCTGGCAGCTTTGGTTCCATTCCTTCCTGTTGTGGTTTGGGTCTAAAACGTCCCCCAAAGGTCTATGTTTGGATGTTTGGTCCCTGCCTGGTGGCGCTGACCCAGGAGGCTGTGGCGCTCTGGGGGTGGGACCTCGCTTTACAGCAGGTGGCTGGGGGTCGGCCTTTGGAGCAGGGGTCCCCAACACCCTGCCCATGGACCGGCACCTGTAGATGGCTTGTTAGGACCCAGACTACACGGCAGGTGAGCAGTCATCCCTCGAATTATCTCAAAACCCTCCCCAACCCTGGTCCATGGAAAAATGTTCTTCCATAAACCAGTCGCTGGTGCTAAAAAGGTTAGGGACTGTGGCTCTGGAGGTTTCAGGCAGGCCCCCCATGCCGGTCGCTTTCTCTGCTCCTGATCGGCCGTGGTGTGAGGTCCTCGGCCACAGGCCCTGCCACCCCACCTTCCTACCTCTCTAAAGCCCAGACCACTTCTTCCTCCCGTAGGTTCTTCCCCGCCAGCCGTCTTGCCACAGTGACCCACAAGCTGACACGCCCTCTCGGAAAGGCCACGGCTTCCCTGGGTGCCCACGGGAGACAGAGGGCTTCAACGTCCACAGTGCTAGGAGGGGCGAGCGCACTGGCATCTGTGTGGGTGCCCCTTCCCCGTTCCCAAGGGGCAGCCCACACCATGCTGGAGAGAGAAACCAGGGCACAGGAGAGCCCATGCCTGCCTCATAGGGAGACCCCAGCTCGCTCATCCTGGCTCAAAGAGGCCCAGGGAACCCCTATGTCTCCCCTCCTGGGCCCACACCAACTGCCTGCGGAAGCTGGCCTGGAGCCAGGGTGGGCGCCATGTTGGGCGCCATGTTGCTCACACTTCATGCAGGGATGCGGGGCCCAGGGAGAGCTACTTACCTAGGACCAACAGCAGAGGCAGGGCTGGGAAGGCAGTGTCTATCTGATCAGCTGACTCCACAGGTACGGAGACAACAGCCAGGCCTCAGGACAGGCAGACCAGCAGGGTCAGCCGTCCCCTCGCTCCGAAGCTTGACCAGAGCACAGGACACTCTGAATGTTCAGGCCGTTAGAAGCATCCAAGCAAAAACGGTGGATACTTTGCAAGAGAAGCAGCGTCCTGGAAAAGTCAGTTCATCTGGGAAAGCGGGCAAGTGGCTGAGACAACCCAGAGGTGGGAGCAGGTCTATTGCAACCTGGCAGACTGAAGCCCCACCCCACGACATTCAAAACCACCAGAGCTCAGCCTCTTGCAAATGAATAGCGCCC